>JBAKBP010027142.1:0-30593 GCA_037953745.1 Lithodes maja
ATATGGATTTGTCTCGTCATTACGATTCCAACGCTATATGAATTTTTTAATTTTGACAATTTTTTAGGCCCAATAGGCCTATTTTAACACTAGATTAGCGGGCTAGCGGTTTATTTATATGTACCGCCCAGCGGGGTGTTTTTAGCCAAAATAGGGCTGTTTACATTATCATTTTCATGCCTAAATAAGATCCAGAGCGTAAAACAAGTATCTATCCCTGAAAGGGCATAAACAGAGCTTTCCAATGACACCATAACGATCCTTTTATGACGGCTAATTTTCTTGCAACAACCGCGCAACGCGAGTGCAAAAAGCATGTAATTCGGTACTTTCCCCATACAATTCAGTATGTAGCGAGTGAGAGAGGGAGGGAGGAGGTGGGATTCGTGTCAGTAGGTTCTCCGCGGTGGTCTGGAGCAGTCATACGCTCGCTACTCTCCTGCCACCACTTGTCTCTCTCTCTCAGCAACATTACGTGCTGATATTGCCACACGACCTATGTCGCGCGCCGCCAGATAGTCCAGATTTATTATACTCGACTTATGTTGCGCGCCGACACATAGGGGTTAAAGTTTAAAAAGTTAAAAAAATCCATAGACGAGTTATCTATGTATGGATTTTGTTCAATTTTTTACCTAAAGTTCACTTTGACACGCAGAATCGAATGGCGCAAACAGATTTGAAATCGGACTATTAGTTTAGGATTTAGATTTTGACGGCCTTCCTGGAGGGCCCAGGGGACCGTTTTTGGGACTTTAAAAGTCCTTTGTAGCCCAAACTACATCCTAGGGAATTCTACTTGGTGACATTCGATTTTTCTCGCCGAGCTGCTTCTATACGTGGCATTATATTTAATTTTCGCCCAGCCATTCGCCCAGAATCGAAAATATGTTGGTCCAAAATCCCAGGCAAATTTTTGCACTTGGCGGGCGACTTTCGAATTTCGATTTTTCATGGGTATATATGGATTTGTCTCGTCATTACGATTCCAACGGTATATGATTATTTTAATTTTGACCAATTTTTAGGCCCAATAAGCCTATTTTAAAGTTTAAAAAGTTAAAAAATCCATAGATCTATGTATGGATTTTGTTAAATTTTTTACCTAAAGTTCACTTTGACACGCTGAATCGAATGGCGCGTGTTAAGTGATGATCCTGTGGCTGTGAATTTTGGAAAAGTCTTTGGAGCTGGTGAACAAGTTTTGTTACCTAGGAGATACCATCTCTGCCGGTGGTGGGGCCGAGGCTGCCACTGTTGCTAGAATTAGGTGTGGCTGGGGAAAGTTCAGAGAACTGATGCCAATCCTGACCATGAAAAGAATGCCTCTCCCCCTGAAGGGAAAGGTGTATGCCTCATGTGTTAGAAGTGCAATGACGTATGCATCAGAAACATGGGCCGTTAAAGTAGAGGATGTCAACAGAATGGAGCGTAATGAGATGAGAATGGTGAGATGGATGTGTGGGGCTAGGCTACAGGATAGAATAACAAATGTTGAGCTGAAGAGACGTTTAGGTATAAAGAGTATTAGTGAGGTGATGCGTACAAGTAGACTGGGATGGTATGGACATGTGGAGAGAATGGATGAACAAAATTGGGTGAAAAAATGCAGGTCTGTGATTGTGGAGGGAGCTGCACCAAGGGGTGGACCGAGGAAGACCTGGGATCGGACTATACGCGCCGATCTCAAATCCAAGAACTTGACAAATGAAGCAGCCCTTAACAGGGTTGCCTGGCGGCTGTAACAGGTTTGTTACAGTCTCACAACAAACTAAACGCATGTGGAGAGGTTGGTGTCAGGAATAATAATAATAATAATAATAATAATAATAATAATAATATGGTCTTTTATTTCTCAAAAGCCCCAGTTCTTAGAGGAATTCATTAGCGCTGGAAAAGCATCACATCACAATTAAGGAATTGTGGCGTTGTTTGTATAAAGTATGAACTACAAATTAAGAAATGGCAGCTAAATTATAATGTAAAACTTTCAAAATAAATCTTGTAATAATTTGTCACCGTACCACTTGCAAGATCATAATTTTGAGGGGAAAATGTCTTTAGTTGTCTCTTAAAAGATTCAACTGAATTCAACTGTCTCATCGATAGCGGCAACTGATTATTCAACTTAAAGCCACGTAGGAAAAGGACCGATCAAAGAAAGGATTGCTGGATGGCTTACATTTGGAAACCCATTAACGCCATCAGACAGTACACTAGGACCATACGGCTGGGAGAGTGTAGATAGCCGAGAAGGGGTGTTGTAGATAGAGGAAGCTGTTGGAATGGCTTTGTTATGTGTGTTAATAGTCTGTATGCGTCGTTGAGGTGTTCTCCGACTGGGTGCGAACATCATACAGTATACAGTACATGCTAGGACGTACTACCACACCCACTAAATGTCCGCCTTGGCTGGGATTGAACCCAGGTCAAGCAGATTCACACGTGAGCGTGCTTTACACTCGACCGCCGCGGCTCTGAGGCTTCGTTAAATCCCTAGTTTGGATTAGGATGACTAAAAATTGCCTAGTGTGGATTTTAAATTACATCCATTTAAAGTAGATGGCATAGCTACAAAGCGTGTAAAAAATGCCTAGTGTGACATATAAATTACGTCCATTTAAAGTAGATGGCATGGCTACAAAGCGTGGAAATGGTTAAATTCAGTTTAAATTTATTTTAAGCTGGTACTGATTTTGTTTTATAGCATAGTCTACCCTAAAATGCAAGTTTTCTCTTACAATACGCACAGGCAAATTAGAAAACGACCCACACGCCTCAGTGTATTTTGATTATATAACCAAGTGGGAAGCACGTGTGCTTTCATGGTGGGTTATTTTGTACTTTTGAGCCTTTGGTGGACGTTCTAAGCATAAATTACTCCAGGCTGAGTGTGCTTTGAAACATAGAGGCCTAGGAAGCGGAAAAAGTGAGAAGACGGGTGACTCAGCAAAACAACGTGGCTTCTGGGTGGTGGCTTGACCTTCCTCAGTGGCATCCCTGTTTTGGTTTGTATGTTTTGAAAGTTTAAGAAAAGACCATAGGGACAAATAAAGGGACATTGTTGACTCGTGAACGGCTATTACAGGACCATTAGCCTATACTGAAAGTGCCTGACCTAGTGATAGTGAAAGAGATGGCCAGTGGGAGATGAGTGACAATCAAGGATGCTAAGTTGCAGATACTTCAGTAGGCTAATGTTTAAGGGGAATGTGTATTATGTGTTGAATGTTGGGGCTGGGACAGACTTGCTATAGATTTACAAACTAAGTCTGCTGACTGAGCTGATGTAGGCCTAAATGTAGGCTAAGGGTCATTTGTAAATTGTAACCAGTGTAAAGCTTTAGTAGGCCTAGCCTAGGCCTATAGCCTACAAATTATAAATATATTAATGAGTGTTTACATGATAGGCTAGTTATGGGTAAGGGTTGAGACAAAGATGGACTGCAGATTCAGTGCTGAATGTGATGTTTTTTTATGATAGCTCATGGATGAGGACTAGGAGACTTGGAGAGTAGCCACAGTATAGGGTAGGCATAGCCTATACAGTATAGTGTACTTTGTTTGATAGTATTTATCGTACGGAATAAGCTAAGAAGTATATGCGTGAAAGGCTGAAAGCGGTGCTGGTTGGGAGGAGGGGCGTCGACAGTCGACTGACTGGGGACAGCGTGCATGGCGATTATTGGCGGGGTTTTGTTTGTGTCCACCCCTTCGGGGATCACGGCGTCCAGCAATAGATAGATTATAGAATAGGCGCCAGCACAGATCGTACAATTTTTTCCAGCAAAATTTACTCTTATCTTTTGCTTGTATGAATTTTTCATCTCGATCATCTATATAATCACTTAGGTAAATCTACAGTTATACTACCCCTCCCCCACTACCTCCCCCCTTCAAAACACGCCTTTTAGCGTGTTTTTGGATGGTTCAGCAGACGCGGAAACTGGAAAAAAAACTTATTTTGATAAAAATTTATCACCAACCAGATAAGAGCTTTTCAGGTAATTTGTTATTGTTTTTTATTTGATATACAGTGTTGTTTAACCCTTAGACCCCGGGTGGTACACGTGTGTACCATTTTTTTTTGGCCCGAGGAACCCGGGTGGTACAACACTGTACCATTGCTTGCGTGTGTGCTTTCGAATGGCGCGCGTAAAAATTTCGCTCCGTGGTCACCAGGCGTCGCTAGGCGACGCCACCAGACAGCATGTACGCCACCAAAACAGTCTCTACCCTGCCGCCAACATGGATACTAGCCCAAAAAGTTATTCCCTTGTGTCCGATTTTACGCTCCCTTCGACGCCTGCCCATGTTCGTCGCGCCCTAACGCAAAGGCACGTACAAGATGCGTTGACTCCCGGAGGTATTGAGATAGCTTTGAGGAGTTATGAACGTGGTGAAGGCCAAAATAGTGTTGATGAGTTGGGTAGTGATAGCTCCGAGTCTTATCAGTCTCACTATAGTGAAGATTTTGACGATGTAGACGAAATCCATGAAAGATACGCCTTTTTTAGTGGATTTGTACAATAGGTACATTGAAGTATTACAAACCTTCGCAAACCTATAAACAGGGAACGTGAGCTGGGTTTAGACCGTCGCGCACCCATAAACAGGGCACGTGAGCTGGGTTTAGACCGTCGCGCACCCATATGGACGAGAAGGGTTGGGTGTGAAGGGGGATCAGCAGGGTTGGGCCAATCAGCGCTCTGCAGACCCCCGTAATCCTGTGTTAATCTCTAACCGTTTTGGTAAGATGATCCTCAGGGTATTAGAGTGTTGAGCCTATAATTGGGCTTTGTAATTGGGGTTGTGTGGGACAGGGATCTGCCTTGCTTGGGCCAATCGGCTTTCTGCAGACTCCCATTTTCTTATGTTCTTATGTTCTTATAAACAGGGAAAGTGAGCTGGGTTTAGACCGGTCGCGAGACAGGTTAGTTTTCGGTTAGGTTAGGTTAGGTTAGGCTAATGTTTAAAATACTAAAATGCGACGGTCCTCGGTATTAACCCTCCGACCCCGGCTAGGGAATATCGTGACTGTACTTTGTGTCCAGGGGTTTTCAGGAATTTTGGTCCCTGTTGATTCACATGTTACTCCTGAAATACATTACACAAAGTTATAAAAAAAACAGAAAAATGTAGCACAAACCTTCATGTGTAGAATGCCGTTGAGTAGAGGTCTCTAGCCCAAGTGATTGCATAATGGTGAGCGCGGGAAGTGGAGTGATTTTTATGCGTGAAAATCATCCCGCGTTCGGATGCGTCGCCTTTGCCCAGGCCCCGGCTCGGCTAACCTACTGTTTTCTTAGCCACTCGTCGCGCAAAACCTTTTACCTCCCGGAGGCGATTTTATGTATTGATAGTGATGTTATTATAGTTATTTGGAGTCCAATTATATAAAATATGTTTATTAGGCTATGATTGTAACAAATATTTCACATTTTCACTCGATACCGTAGTTTTTATGAGTAATTGAGGTAGGTTATTGTTATATTAGGCACTGATTATTCGTTATCACAGGTGTTTATTATACTTTGGCCATCTAATATTATGTCATGTGTCACTTTCACTTAGTTATATGCTTTGTAAACGTTTTATATACAATTTATTGTGTCTTTGTTCACTTATTTATATATGTTTTCATAATACATGATTTTTTTATCACAATACACCTGTACATTGTTTTATTTCCACTTGTTGCCTATATACATACATATTGTCAGTCTTTGGTACTTTCACTATGATTATTAGTTAGTACTCCTGCTTGCTGTGGTATTCAGCAAAGCACGGTATAGTACATAGTGACACCTGGCACTCCACACACTGCATGGTGGTCTTTTTGTGCTTCCTCGGCCTCACCTGGCTGTTCCAGCAGACATGGCACCGCCTTCTGCTAATGGTGACTCCATCTCGTTCCAGAGGCAGGTAACCGTGCTTGTGCACATTTACATACTGTGCACACTGCAGGCGGTCCTGAACGGGGCGCCCAGGTTGTGCCACTGCCCTCTGTGGAGCTAGAGCGGGGGCAGCACGCCCACGAACTTTGGCGGCGCGCACCCTAGGGCGGCCAGGAGCACGACGGCGCCCAGGCCCAGCCCGGCGGCCAGCCCGGCGGCCAGGGCGGCCAGGAGCACGACGGCCCTGGGCAAAGCGTCTGGGTTGAGGGTCGTCGATGTCCATAAAGTCGTCGTCATCGTCGTTGTCGTCAGAGCTGTCATCTTGCCCTGACGGTGGACCCAGGTAATCATGGCCAGAGTCATCTGTGAGGTGCCCTTCTTCTTCAGAGCCCCCCTCATAATCTCGCGGGGAACGAATGATGCGTGGGCGGCGTGTAGGTCGGCGAGGTGGGGAAGGAGTGGGTAAATAGGCCGAAAGTGGGGGGTCCTCAACCCTAGGGAGTGCTGGTGGTGGTGGGGAAGAATGGCGGGAGCCTGGGGCAACTTGGGTGGCGTGGGTAGATAAGGAAGACAATGGCGGGTCAACCTCAGCCTCCCGCTCAGCCTCACTATCATCACTTTCATCGTCATGGTCAAATCCACTAAAAAAGGCGTATCTTTCATGGATTTCGTCTAGATCGTCAAAATCTTCAATATAGTGAGACTGATAAGACTCGGAGCTATCACTACCCAACTCATCAACACTATTTTGGCCTTCACCACGTTCATAACTCCTCAAAGCTATCTCAATACCTCCGGGAGTCAACGCATCTTGTACGTGCCTTTGCGTTAGGGCGCGACGAACATGGGCAGGCGTCGAAGGGAGCGTAGAATCGGACACAAGGGAATAACTTTTTGGGCTAGTATCCATGTTGGCGGCAGGGTAGAGACTGTTTTGGTGGCGTACATGCTGTCTGGTGGCGTCGCCTAGCGACGCCTGGTGACCACGGAGCGAAATTTTTACGCGCGCCATTCGAAAGCACACACGCAAGCAATGGTACAGTGTTGTACCACCCGGGTTCCTCGGGCCAAAAAAAAATGGTACACACGTGTACCACCCGGGGTCGAAGGGTTAAAAAGCTGTATTAAATCAGGTATTAGACTAAATAACGATAATGAAAGTGTTTGGGTAGAGGTTAACGAAGGTAGTGAGACCATAGTTATTGGAGTTATGTATAGACCGCCAAATATGAGTAGAAATGACGGAACGTCATTATGGGAGGAAATTAAAATGGCATCAAGGTCCTGGTTTAGCAATGTGTGCATTATGGGGGATTTTAATTTTCCGAATATAGATTGGCAGCATCAAATAGGAGACTCTGATTCTGAGGAGTTTATAGAGGTAGTACAAGATAGTTTTTTATTTCAATTCATAGATACGCCGACTAGAGGTAATAATATTCTCGATTTAGTTTTCAGTAACAATGAACATATGGTAAATAATGTAGAGATAGGGGACCACCTAGGAAATAGTGACCACAATTCTGTGTATTTTAATATACAATGGAAAGGTAATACCAGAGAGAATACAACATTAATACCTGACTTTAGAAAAGCCAATTATGGTGGGTTAAGAAGAGCCCTATTAGCAGATCCTATGGTCAAAAAAATTAAGTCGATCCAGGTGTCCAAATGAGTGTACCCCTTCTCAGGCACCTGTCATCTTAAGTCAGGAAGAGACGTCAACCTTGGTAGATGCATACGATAATTTTATCAAGTCAGTATTCAATGCACAAAATAAATACATCCCCAAAAGAAAATTTAGATCAACACAGAACCAACCCAAATGGATGAATAATAGACTATTAGATCTTCTAGGACAAAAGAGAGGAATATATAGAAATATTAGAAAAGGCGAAATTCACCTACTTGCTTACTATCAGAATCTATCAAGACAGGTAAAAAAGGATATTAGGAAAGAAAAAAGAAATTATGAAATTAAGGTTGCCAATGACTCAAAAAATAATCCTAAAGCTTTTTACCAACTATATAAATCCAAGGTTAGAGATGTAATTGGTCCCCTTAAAACTTCGACAGGAGAAATGACAGAAAATGATTTAGAAATGTGCAGTACATTAAATAGTCAATTTCTTTCCGTTTTCACGAATGAAAATTTGGCACAGTTTCCAGAAGTCTGTAAGGTATATAGTGATAGTATAGAAAATAGGTTAAGTACGGTTACTATAAGTAGAAATGATGTGCTTAAGGAAATTGACAGACTGAAACCTCATAAATCGCCTGGTCCTGATGAGGTATATGCTAGAGTATTAAAAGAATGTAGGGATGAGTTAAGTTACCCATTAACATTTTTATTTAACAAGTCATTGGAGACAGGTATAGTTCCAGAAGCTTGGAAGCTTGCAAACGTAGTTCCGATCTTCAAAAAAGGTGACAAATCAATAGCATCCAATTACCGTCCCATTAGTCTTACATCAATCATAGGAAAGCTACTAGAGTCAATTATTGCTAGTAAAATTAGAAACCACTTAGATACATTTAATTTAATAAATTCTTCTCTGCATGGATTCACTCAGGGACGTTCTTGCCTTACTAATTTGCTTAGTTTTTTCTCAGAGGTATATTCTTACAGTTTTCTTACAGTAGATCCTCTGGAAAAAGGCAAACTATGCCTGTGTATCCAGCTCAGTACCAGTACTTGCACTGCTGCGGTCGTTCACGGTGTTGGCGGCGGCGGTAGCAGACGCAACATTTTTACTATAATGTATTTTTGTTTTATAATCAAACTTCAAATCTTGTCTTCCCCATGCTTTATCAAGATTACTTTCAAACTCCCTTATTGATTCGGAATCGACTACATACTGGGGCAGTGCGTTCCACTCATTTACCACTCTATCACAAAATGAGTTCTTTGCCTTCTCAAGCCTATTTCTTTCTTTGTAAATTTTCTTAGAGTGTCCTCTCGTTCTTGTTCCCTCCCGCATCAAGAAGATACCTTCACACACCTCCTCATCGTACTTTCCTGACACTATCTTAAAAGTCTCTATCATATCCCCTCTCTTTCTCCTATATGCCAGTGTCGGAAGCCCCAGTGTCCTCAACCTCTGCTCATAGCCTGCATTCTTCAACGTTGGTACCAGCTTGCACTTTCTCCACTGCTTCTATATCCTTTACCATATATGGAGCCCACACCTGGTTTGCATATTCCAGGTGCGGCCTAACCAGCGCTGTATATAGATTCCTGAAGATTTCTTCGTCAAGTGACACAAATGTCCTCCTTATCAGCCCTACAATTCTATTGGCTTTGTTTATCTTTTCCGCTAAATGTTCTGAGAAATGTAACTTATTGTCTATCACTACTCCTATATCCTTTTCTGCACTCACTTCCTCCATCGCTTCATACATACTGTATCCTACCTTGTCTATCTTGCTGGTCCCAATCCGCATGTACTTGCATTTTTTTTGGATGAAAAGGCATTAACCAATGCTCAGACCATCCCTTCATGCCCTCCACATCTCCTTGAAGCAAACCCATATCTTCCTTACTCCTCACTCTTCTATACAGTTTAGTGTCATCCGCATACAGGTATACCTCACTTCCATTAGTTATAACTTCAGGCAAGTCGTTGATAAATATAACGAACAGCAGTGGTCCCAACACAGATCCCTGAGGTACCCCACTTGTAATTTCCCTCCACCCCGAGCCTATTCCATTCACCAGTACCCTCTGTCTCCGATCTTTCAGGAAGGCTTCTATCCATTTCACACATTTCTCCCCTATATTATAGCTTCTAACTTTCTCTATTAACCTTTTATGTGGGACCTTATCGAAGGCCTTCATAAAATCGCAATATACCACGTCTATTACATCACCATCTTCTAGAATTTGCATCCAATCATCTACCACCTTAATTAGCTGTAGTACCGTCGACCTCCCCGGCAAGAATCCGAACTGTCTCCCACTGAAAAGTTGGTTTGACTTCATATGATCCATTATTCCTTCTCTAATTACCGTTTCCATTAGTTGTTGTTGTTGTTGTTGTTGTTGTTGTTGTTGTTCCCCAAGCTGCCTGGCCGAACAGCCCCAAGGCCCCGAGCAAGGCCAAGGCCATAACCGAGCGCCCCCACAGAACCCTCCCCGCCGACCACAATAAAGCCTGGGTGACCGAAGCCACTCCATGGCGGGGAGCTTGAGGAGGGTGCGGAAACGCCCGGGAAACCAAAGCCCCACCCAGGGCCCTGTGCCCCTCAGCAATTATGAAGAGAAAGTTGAGGGGCAAGGGAAAAATGTGACGCTTTGGCTTCCAATCTTGGTAGATTGGGAGGTCAATCTAGTTCAGTTCTAGTCTCAGTTCTAGTTCAGTCAGGGAAGGAGAAGGTTGTGTTAATCTGAGCTCCTGCCCGGACCACTTACCAGTGACCTTTAGTGACCATTACACCTACCTGTGTTTGGGGGCAGTGCACTCGTGTTATATAAAAGTGTTATAGCTCAGTTTTTAGCTGTTAGTTTACTTGTTTTTGTTTTTCTGTACTTAGTTTCTTGCTCCTCGCTAAGCTTATTGGGATCATGGCAGGTATGGAGTGCGAGTCTCTAACTGATCTGCATCATCTTATTCTCCAGGTAAGAGAGGAGATGGTTGTGGTGAAGGAAGAGGTCTTGGCTCTAAGGGAGGTTAATGTTAAACTTCAGAGGGAAGTGGATTTGATTAAAGACGAAAATCTAGCTTTCAAGCTTAGCCAAGAGGAAATAAAGTCAAGTAAGGGGAAAAGGGAGGAAGTTGATGAAAAATTGTATTCATGGCAGGTTGTTAAAAATACGGGTGGGAAAGTCACACTCAAGAAGCAGGATAGTAGAATAGGTATGAGTGTGACAAATACATTCTCCCCTTTGCGAGACGAATGTGAGGGAAAAGATAGTCAGGATAAGGGAGGGATAACCGAAGTGCCTGCCGCCGACTCAGCTCCAACCTCTGACGCTGTGCTACCTACCACCACCACTACCCCCACCACCACCACCACCACCACCACCACCACCAAGGGAGCTTCTGCCACCACCGGGGGTTCTCCAACTGCAGCTGCTGGATCCTCCCGAGGGAAAGGTAAGTCTGTGTCCCGAGAAGGTAAGTCTGTGTCGATTGTGGGCGACTCCATGGTAAGACATTTAGTTAGGGCTACCCGCACTAAACTTAGGAAGGTTGTGTGTCTGCCTGGCCATGGAGTTGGGAGGGTTTTAGAGAAGATGGACCACATCTTGGAAGATAGTGGAGATAACCCCATTATCTGTCTCAGTGCCGGGAGTAACGATGTTGGTAAGGGTAGAAGTGAGGAACTGCTGCAGCAGTATCGGGATGTGTTAGATAAAGTTAGGATGAAGGGAGGGATCCCTGTAGTACATTGTATCCTACCCAGAAGAGGAGTTCCCAAGGAATGGACATCCAGGGCGATTGGTGTCAATTGCCGTTTGGAGAAATATTGCAAAGAAAAAGCAATACCATTCATTGATAACTGGGATAGTTTCTATGGGAGAGATGGGATGTACGCAAGGGATGGGGTTCATCTTTCACGGTTAGGGGTTTCTACATTAGCTAGTTCTTTAGATAGGGTGGTTGTGGGGTTTTGAACAGAAATATTGAGAGTGTAAATGAGAGGTTAAATGGAACAATTTTAGCGTCAGGCGAAAGCGATAAGGATATTCAGTCTCATGCCAAAAATGATGACTATAATGCAAATGATAGTAGTGATGGTGCAACGGAAGATGGAAATGTCGCTAAAAACAAAGGTAAATTAGGTATAAAGAAAAGAAGTAAATTGAGAGTATATTACACAAACTGTAGGAGTCTATGTAACAAAATGAACGAACTTAGAGCCCTTGTTAGCAAAGAAAATATAGACATAATAGCGCTAACTGAAACGTGGATTAATACAGAAACCAGGCATTTTTTAGCAGAATTTGATATACCAGGATATAGTTTGTTTAAATATGACCGAACAAGTAAGAGGGGTGGCGGTATAGCAGTGTTTGTCAGGAGTACATTAAAAAGCTGTATTAAATCAGGTATTAGACTAAATAACGATAATGAAAGTGTTTGGGTAGAGGTTAACGAAGGTAGTGAGACCATAGTTATTGGAGTTATGTATAGACCGCCAAATATGAGTAGAAATGACGGAACGTCATTATGGGAGGAAATTAAAATGGCATCAAGGTTTAGCAATGTGTGCATTATGGGGGATTTTAATTTTCCGAATATAGATTGGCAGCATCAAATAGGAGACTCTGATTCTGAGGAGTTTATAGAGGTAGTACAAGATAGTTTTTTATTTCAATTCATAGATACGCCGACTAGAGGTAATAATATTCTCGATTTAGTTTTCAGTAACAATGAACATATGGTAAATAATGTAGAGATAGGGGACCACCTAGGAAATAGTGACCACAATTCTGTGTATTTTAATATACAATGGAAAGGTAATACCAGAGAGAATACAACATTAATACCTGACTTTAGAAAAGCCAATTATGGGGGGTTAAGAAGAGCCCTATTAGCGGACCCTATGGTCAAAAAATTAAGTCGATCCAGGTGTCCAAATGAGTGTACCCCTTCCCAGGCACCTGTCATCTTAAGTCAGGAAGAGACGTCAACCTTGGTAGATACATACGATAATTTTATCAGGTCAGTATTCAATGCACAAAATAAATACATCCCCAAAAGAAAATTTAGATCAACACAGAACCAACCCAAATGGATGAATAATAGACTATTAGATCTTCTAGGACAAAAGAGAGGAATATATAGAAAAATTAGAAAAGGCGAAATTCACCTACTTGCTTACTATCAGAATCTATCAAGACAGGTAAAAAAGGATATTAGGAAAGAAAAAAGAAATTATGAAATTAAGGTTGCCAATGACTCAAAAAATAATCCTAAAGCTTTTTACCAACTATATAAATCCAAGGTTAGAGATGTAATTGGTCCCCTTAAAACTTCGACAGGAGAAATGACAGAAAATGATTTAGAAATGTGCAGTACATTAAATAGTCAATTTCTTTCCGTTTTCACTAATGAAAATTTAGCACAGTTTCCAGAAGTCCGTAAGGTATATAGCGATAGTATAGAAAATAGGTTAAGTACGGTTACTATAAGTAGAAATGATGTGCTTAAGGAAATTGACAGACTGAAACCTCATAAATCGCCTGGTCCTGATGAGGTATATGCTAGAGTATTAAAAGAATGTAGGGATGAGTTAAGTTACCCATTAACATTTTTATTTAACAAGTCATTGGAGACAGGTATAGTTCCAGAAGCTTGGAAGCTTGCAAACGTAGTTCCGATCTTCAAAAAAGGTGACAAATCAATAGCATCCAATTACCGTCCTATTAGTCTTACATCAATCATAGGAAAGCTACTAGAGTCAATTATTGCTAGTAAAATTAGAAACCACTTAGATACATTTAATTTAATAAATTCTTCTCAGCATGGATTCACTCAGGGACGTTCTTGCCTTACTAATTTGCTTAGTTTTTTCTCAGAGGTATATGAAGCAGTAGATAATGACAAGTCATATGATATAATATATTTAGATTTCAGTAAAGCTTTCGACAGAGTCCCCCATGAGAGATTGATGAGAAAGGTTGAGGCGCATGGAATAGGTGGGGCGTTGTTGGGATGGATTAGGTCATGGCTAATTGGTAGGAAGCAGAGAGTCAGCATAAATGGTACGAAGTCAGAATGGGGAGCAGTCAAAAGTGGTGTCCCCCAGGGATCTGTATTAGGTCCCCTGTTGTTTGTTATATACATAAATGACCTTGATTTAGGTATAACTAGTAGGATAAGTAAATTTGCAGACGATACCAAAATGGGGAGAACAATTGATTCAGATAGAGATATAGAGTGCCTCCAAAGGGATCTAGATACCTTACACGAATGGTCAGTAAATTGGCAGATGAAGTTTAACATTGACAAATGCAAGGTATTAAAGATAGGGAAGATGCATACAAATGTTAAATATAAACTAGCTAATGTGGAATTAGAAAACTCGAATTGTGAGAAAGATCTAGGTGTGTTTGTTAGCAATGATTTGAAGCCTAGACAACAGTGTATAAGCGTTCGAAACAAGGCAAACAAGATTCTCGGGTTCATCTCAAGGAGTGTGAGTAACAGAACTGCTGATGTTATCTTAAAACTTTACTTGTCATTAGTGAGACCCCATATGGATTATGCTGTTCAATTTTGGTGTCCTTATTACAGAATGGACATAGATTCATTGGAGAGAGTACAACGTAGAATGACAAAAATGATCCATAATATTAGAAATCTTCCGTATAAAGAAAGGTTGAAGAAATTAGGCTTACATTCGTTAGAGAGACGCAGAGTTAGAGGGGATATGATAGAGGTGTTCAAATGGGTTAGTGGGATTAACAAAGGGGACATGACAAATGTACTAAAGCTCAGTGATAGCGAAAGAACTCGTACCAATGGTTTCAAATTAGATAAATTTCGTTTCAGAAAAGATATAGGCAAATATTGGTTTGGTAACAGAGTTGTAGATGGGTGGAATGGACTACCAAGTGCTATAGTGGGATTAAAAACGATAGGGAGCTTTAAGATAAAATTGGATAAGCATATGGACGAGAAGGGTTGGGTGTGAAGGGGGATCAGCAGGGTTGGGCCAATCAGCGCTCTGCAGACCCCCGTAATCCTGCGTTAATCTCTAACCGTTTTGGTAAGATGATCCTCAGGGTATTAGAGTGTTGAGCCTATAATTGGGCTTTGTAATTGGGATTGTGTGGGACAGGGATCTGCCTTGCTTAGGCCAATCGGCTTTCTGCAGACTCCCATTTTCTTATGTTCTTATGTAATCCACGTTAGAGACGCCGTCACTTGAGATCTAGAAAATATATAAGTAAAAGGAACAGTCAGAGTAAGCTATGGGTATGGCAGAGATTGCTCAGTTCTCACTCTGATAGACCAGCCCATCACCACATGACTAGAACCCAATCCTCTCAGCATCAGCTAGGAAAGGCCCTAGAAAGCCGCCTTTGGCGGGGGGATAGCTCCCCTATTTCAACCCTTTTCGGGGTTGGGCACCCGCCATCCATTAGTTTACACACAACACTTGTCAAACTGACTGGTCTATAATTCCCTGGGTCATTTCTCTTTCCCTTCTTAAATATAGCTGTTATGTTCGCCTCTCTCCAGTCCATCGGGATTTGTCCTGTATTAAACGATACCTCAAATAACATTTTCAATGGCTCTACTAACATCTCCCCTCCTTCCTTTATGATTCTTGGGTGTATCCCATCCGGTCCCGGTGACTTACTTCTGTTCATTTTTTCTATAGCCCTTCTTATTCTAGCATGGGAAAACTCTACTAGTTCTAGTGCCGGCGCCTGTTTGATGGGAATAGTAGGCACTGCATCCTCCGACTCCACTGTTAGTACCCCCCCAAAGTATTTCCCCAGCACCTCTGCTTTCTCCTTATCAGTCTCCGCTCTACTCCCATCATTCAACCCCCCCACCAGCTCTGGGATCCCTACTCTTCTTGTTAACTTTTCCTGAATGTACTTCCAGAATATTTTTGGATTATCCTTCACATTTCTAGCTATCTCTCTCTCCCTCTCCTTCACCCCCCTCCTTGTTTCCCACCTTATTTTATTGTTTATTTGTCTGCGTTCCAGATCCACTTCCTTAGCCTCCATACTAGACCCCCTGTTCTTTTTTAACAATTTTAATCTTTCCCACAATCGTTTCTTTCTTCTAATCAATATCCAAAGCTTTCTTTTCATTGGCAATTCTGGGTTAGTTCTTTTCCTCAATTTTGTTTTATCCTTATATTCCCTTACTGGTACACTTTTGGATACAGCATTCTCCAGTTTGACTCTAATTTTCCTCCACATTCCTTCAGCGTCTTCACCGTTCAAATATTCCCCCCAGTCAATGTCCAAACACCGTCTCAGCAGCTCATAATCTGCTCTATCATACATGTATATTTTTCTATTGCTTCTATTATCCCTCTCCGATTTAATGTTACAACTAAAGCTTATACAGGCATGGTCACTACGACCTATAGGGTTTATCCACATTAACATGTTCCACTATATCCTCTTCATTGCTAAAAATCAAATCAAGTACACTCCCCTGCGTCCCATCTCTATATCTTGTCATCTCTACAATATGTTGCGTTAAAAAACAATCTCTCACTTTCTCTATAAACTTATTTTCCAGGCTACCCTGTCCCGCTGGAGTAGTACAATTTGCCCAGTTGATCCTTGGCAAATTGAAATCTCCAATCAAAATTTTATATTTATTCTCTCTATTATCTATCTCCTCCATTGCTTTCAGTAGGTTATCATCCTCTCCCCTGCTATTATTTGGGCTTCTATATATAGAGGCAATTAGAATTGATCCTCTTACACATTTTACTTCAATACACAAATACTCACAATACTGCTGTCTCATATCCACCTCATTAACCTTGAGCTCTTTTCTTACATAAATAAACAGTCCTCTTCCAACCTCTGCTCTAATAGCATTTCTCTCATATAACTCAAAACCCTCCAAACTATATTCCACCAGTTCCCTTTCAATTCTAACATTTTTTGGTCTTACTTCCTGTAGGGCTATGACATCAGGTTTTTCCTCTTCATCCTGCAACCTACATATCAGTTCTCTTTTCTTGTCCTGAGTAAACACATCCACATTACTAAACATAATCCTTAATCCATCTACCATTCCTTCAGCAATTACACCATCCCTCTCCTCCAGTCCGTACCCTACTCCCCTGTTAGCACTACTGGGTCTGCCTCTTTGTCTCCTGTCTCTCCCTGTGACACCTCCACCCCGTTCTCCTCCTCCGTCACAACTCTCATCACATTCTCTCCCCTCCCTGATCTCCCCCTCCTTTCTACTCTTATAAACCACTTCCTCACTTTTCCGTCCCTCACTCTCCAGTAAAAATTTCTCTTATCCTCCTCATCCAACTTTCCATTATTTTCATCAGCCTTTTCTTGTAATTCCTTAATTTTTTTCCTTTGTTCTATACTCAAATCCTTCTTTAGTCTTATGTGTTTCAGTTTATCATTTGTATTTAGCCTCCAACTAAAATTTGTCACAGTCTCCGCCACTACCCTAGTTTTAAACTGTACCCTTATAGGTCTCATCTCTCCCCTTTTATATCTACCTATCCTACTGATCTCCTCCACCTGCCCTTCCCATCCATATTCGTCCTCATCCACACCTTTCAAGACCTCCTTCACTGTCTCCATATCCCTCACTTTTCTCACTCCATTATCATTCATATGAGTCTCTATATCTCCATACAAGATTACACCCCTATCCCTGTCCATGGCCTCCCTCACGACACTCTCCTTGTTCTTCATGACCCCTACAACTGCACTCTCAAAACTTTTTTTGGTCATATTCATTTCTTCCTTTTGCTCTTTCATAATATCCTCCAAATCCTTGACTTTTTGTTTACCTACCACCGTCCATGCAGTCGACTCCTTTACTTCCGTGAAACGTCCTTCGTATTCCTTCAGCTGCTCCTTCAATGCCATATTCTCTGCTCCCAGTTCATCTACCCTTTTCAATACTATCTCTAGGCTCTCATTAACTGCCCGAAAAGGCCTGCATTCACTTCCTTCGCTAGGCCTATTCCCTTCCCCATCTATCACACCACACATTACACACAGTGCCTTAACTTTCTCACCAATATCCCCCTTCCATTTCTCCGTATCACTCATCCACTTTTCCAAATCCTTCACAACAATACTAACCTCTTCTAACTTCTTATCTGTGCTCTTAAATCCCCGAAAACGTTGTAACCTTCCTTCCGCCTCCGTCATACCCGAAATTCCCTCTGCCATGTTTGTTTACAAACTCAACAACTCACAACCCTACCGCTGTCCCGTCACTACACACTCTTATTACACTATATATCACCCCTCCACCACACCAATATATCCTCCAAACCTTCACTAAATCCTTCCTCTTCTTGTTAGCCCCGTATGCACTCGATATCCTTGAACTAATTGATTATTCCCATAACATATGCCGGAGCCTCAAACTTGCGTCCGCCTTCCGCCATGGTGTGCCGCCAATCATATGAAGCAGTAGATAATGACAAGTCATATGATATAATATATTTAGATTTCAGTAAAGCTTTCGACAGAGTCCCCCATGAGAGATTGATGAGAAAGGTTGAGCATAAATGGTACGAAGTCAGAATGGGGAGCAGTCAAAAGTGGTGTCCCCCAGGGATCTGTATTAGGTCCTCTGTTGTTTGTTATATACATAAATGACCTTGATTTAGGTATAACTAGTAGGATAAGTAAATTTGCAGACGATACCAAAATGGGGAGAACAATTGATTCAGATAGAGATATAGAGTGCCTCCAAAGGGATCTAGATACCTTACACGAATGGTCAGTAAATTGGCAGATGAAGTTTAACATTGACAAATGCAAGGTATTAAAGATAGGGAAGATGCATACAAATGTTAAATATAAACTAGCTAATGTGGAATTAGAAAACTCAAATTGTGAGAAAGATCTAGGTGTGTTTGTTAGCAATGATTTGAAGCCTAGACAACAGTGTATAAGCGTTCGAAACAAGGCAAACAGGATTCTCGGGTTCATCTCAAGAAGTGTGAGTAACAGAACTGCTGATGTTATCTTAAAACTTTACTTGTCATTAGTGAGACCCCATATGGATTATGCTGTTCAATTTTGGTGTCCTTATTACAGAATGGACATAGATTCATTGGAGAGAGTACAACGTAGAATGACAAAAATGATCCATAATATTAGAAATCTTCCGTATAAAGAAAGGTTGAAGAAATTAGGCTTACATTCGTTAGAGAGACGCAGAGTTAGAGGGGATATGATAAAGAGGTGTTCAAGTGGGATTAACAAAGGGGACATGACAAATGTACTAAAGCTCAGTGATAGCGAAAGAACTCGTACCAATGGTTTCAAATTAGATAAATTTCGTTTCAGAAAAGATATAGGCAAATATTGGTTTGGTAACAGAGTTGTAGATGGGTGGAATGGACTACCAAGTGCTGTAGTGGGATTAAAAACGATAGGGAGCTTTAAGATAAAATTGGATAAGCATATGGACGAGAAGGGTTGGGTGTGAAGGGGGATCAGCAGGGTTGGGCCAATCAGCGCTCTGCAGACCCCCGTAATCCTGCGTTAATCTCTAACCGTTTTGGTAAGATGATCCTCAGGGTATTAGAGTGTTGAGCCTATAATTGGGCTTTGTAATTGGGGTTGTGTGGGACAGGGATCTGCCTTGCTTAGGCCAATCGGCTTTCTGCAGACTCCCATTTTCTTATGTTCTTATGTTCTTATTAGTACCAACAGAATAGCGACAAAATAGGGGTAGTATAACTGTAGATTTATCATCACTTATGCTATGGTAAATTATCGTTGTCATCATCATCCATTAGCCTATATATTTCTTCAATTTCTTGGGATTTTGTATGACTAGATTGTGCTGATTGTGCAGATTTGTTTAAGGTTTAAAATGGTTGCTAGACTACTCGGCCCACGGGACAGCTCGGCCAGGACAACTCGGCCAACGGCGAGACAGCTCGGCCCAGTAAAAACGAGACAGCTCGGCCCAGTAAAACCGTAAACCAGTAAAGTCCTACAACTGATCATTCAAATCCAGAAAGTACCGGTCTATAGGCTAAATGGCTAACAACAAATGATTCGGTAGGTCAATAATATTAATGAGAATACTAATTGATGACTTAGAGGATAAATGTTTCTTAGAACGAATAAATAAAAAAGGGACATAGGCTATACTGTAGGTAGGATCAGGAATGAAAATATATGATTGTCTTCTATCATCATGTTAACCCCTTGAGGATCATGACACACTTTACAGTGTATTTTGTCTGTTATGAGGTAATTTTATTTAGATTAGTACCGTAAGGTTATATGGAAGACAGACGGTTATTCTAGACAGTCTTCAGCATTTCAACACTTACAGATCCTTCCTAAGCTGTATGAGATCGTCTAATGACAGCCGGAATTAATAAAAAAGGCAACATAAACCTCAAGGGGTACCGTAATGTCACGTTTTCATGATCATTCCATATTTCGCTACTCTATTTGCAAAGTAACTGACTTCTATAAAAATGGGAAATATGCTAATCACCATCGGCTGAAAATTAAAATGGTTGTGATTTTTCCTATTAACCTCTTAAGTGCGCATGGGGGTAATTAGACACCTCTGCCTGTGCGCATGTATTTGAGCTGTTTCCATCACTAAAATATTCATTTTACCATAAATAGCATTAATACTTATCCATATTTGCCTATTATAGGTTGATTATAAAGGTATTAACCTGTTACAACAATAAAACGAGTGAAAACAGCGTTTGGATGGTCAAAATCGGCGATACAGGGCGGGAGTTGCATAATGTATGGGTGAGGCAAGCTCCTTTCCCGCCAATTTCTCCCAAGGCCACTGAGACACTGTCGATCGATACTCTCTCTCTCTCTTGCACTCGCTTGCTAACAGTGATGGCAATGCCCTGCTTGCAACTCGCTAATGTTAGCACGAAAATATACCTCGGAATAAGGGAATAACAGGGAAAATAGGTGATAACTGAAGGAGGGGAGGAAAGTGGGGAAGGAGGGGAGGTAGAAGACTGATATTTTGCATGGCCCCAAGGGCAAAAAAATAAAAATATATATATTTTTTTTTTTCAATGTTTAAAATTGATTTTTTTTTCTCTGACTCTTTAACCCTCCAGCCCCGGTTATGTATTATATATATATTCCTCGAAACCCGGGTGTTTTGGCCGAAAAACGTCTAGGCTAGGCTACCGTATATTCGTTAATCAGACTGCTTCCCGCATTCCCGCGCATCCCCAAGCGTAGCTGTGTTATTTACCTGTAGAATGGCATTAACCTCTGAAGTGCGCACGGGGGTAAATGAAAACCTCCCCCTGTGCTGACGTATTTGAGGTTTTTCGTCACTAAAATATTCATTGTACCATTAATAGCATTAATAATTATCCATATGCGCCTATTATGGGTTGATTATAAAGGTATTAACCTGAAACAACAATAAAACGAGTGAAAACAGCGTTTGGATGGTCAAAATCGGAGATATAGCCCGCGAGTTGTATAATCTATGGGTGAGGCAACCTGCTTTCCCGCCAATTTCCCCCAAGGCCACTGAGACACAGTCGATCGATACTCTCTCTCTCTCTCTTGCACTCGATGGCCATCAGTGATGACAACACCCTGCTTGCAACTCGCTAATGTTAGCACGAAAATATACCTCAGAATAAGGGAATAATAGGGAAAATAGGTGATAACTGAGGAATAGGAGGAAAGTGGGGAAGGAGGGGAGGTAGAGGACTGAGATTTTGCATGGCCCAGGGGCCAAAAAAAAAAAAAAAAAAAAAAAAAAAAATTTCGATGTAAAAAGTTGATTTTTAGTTTTACTTACTCCAGAGAGTCTTCCCGCAGTCCGCCGGCCGAACTCTAAAGAGTCTTCCCGCAGTTCCCGGGTTAAGTAGAGCTCTCTAAGTCAACTGGTTGAGCTGTGATGATGATTTCATTGGAGATAACTTTATGGCCAAAACAGCCACTTTACACCACTTTTCGATACTTTACAACAACATACAGGCACACACGAACAAGCGACGCTCTCCTTCTTGTGGCCGGAGATGCGGAGCGTCGGTCCAGCCGGCTGTTGTTTACATGCGTCGGACCGACGCCTCGCACACCAAGCTCACAGGCTGTGACGTCATGGGTGTTTAAGAGGCCTTCCGGGTACCTGTTATATGCTTTTTTATGGGCGTTCAAGAGCCCTTCCGGGAACGGAGGGTTAAGAGTCTTCCCGCAGTCCGCCGGGGGAACTCTTAAGAGTCTTCCTGCAGTTCCCGGGTTAATGGGCGTGTTTTAGTCTGATCGTCATTATACAGTATATATATATATATATATATATAGAGGCCTCTATATATACCGGTATATATATATATACTCAACCCTCAGCTTTCACGCACTTAGCTATCGCGTTCCACAGCTATCGCCTGCTCCCCAAAAGCTGTCAGACCAGGGCTTTCACGCCTATGAACTGGCTATCACGCACCAAATGTGGCTAAAATTACAACAAAATTGGAAATTCCCGGGCTTGGGAATTGGGAATTGTTTCTATATCTGTGAACAATGGCTACTAACCCATCCCAACGGCCACCGAATCCCCCTACCTTCGCTCAGCGTAATGTGGCCGCACCAAATCGAGACATTAAGAAGAGAAAGAACCTTACGTATGCTCAGAAACAGGAAATTGTGGACTTAATAGGCAATGGTGAAACAAAAAGGAGTGTGGCAAAGAAGTTTGGAGTGAATGAATCGACAGTGAGGGGGATTTATCAAAAGCAACGCCAGATCACAGACTTCTTTCGTGTCGGCCAGGGCCCTCCGACCACCCTCAACCAGGCCCCTCCGACCACCCTCAACCGGGCCCCTCCGGTGAGCCTCGACCACGGCAACAAATCGATGAACAGCCTTTACTTACGGCACTTGAATTGGATACAGTGGATGATGACACTTCAGAATTTGAAGGATTTGATGTTGAAGGGATACTGAACGAGATAGAGCAACGTAGGAGTGGCCAATAATTCGCCACCCCTAGCCTCGGAACCCAACCCACCTAAATCCCTCAACACACCTAAAAAGGTAAATGTGATGGTGTAATATGTTCTTATATTTACTTTTATAATGTTTCTTATAATTATTATTATGTTATGTTAGTGTTCAGTGGAAATTATTTGGTAAAAATCGCAAAATACGAAAAATAGTTGTCAAATTCGGCACCCAGGCACCAATTAGAATTATTCCCATTAGTTCATCAGTATGGCTATCGCGGTTACGGCTACCGCGCGGCTAAAGCTGCACCAATTAGGAGTGATAGCTGAGGGTTGAGTGTATATATATATACACACACACACACACACACACACACACACACACACACACACACACACACACACACACACACAAGGTTAGATACAATCACGAATTTCAAGGCTATAGGTTTTTTCACAGCTATATTAAAAAAATTGCCCCATAGCATACCATGGGGCCGAGCTGTCTCGCCGTCGTGGCCGAGTTGTCCAAAAGTGGGCCGAGCTGTCCGAGCCGAGTTGTCCCATGGGCCGAGTCGTCCAGTCCCCGTTTAAAATGATACCAAACACTTTGCAGTTCTTTCCAAAATATTCCTACCAAGAAAAATAAGTTTTGCTGTTCATCTATAAAATACAGATCACAGAATGGTTCCTTGTAAGAAAAAAAAGAAATAATAAATATATCTATCTATTTATCTATTGCCTGACGCCGTGATCCCCGAAGGGGTGGCCACGAACGAACCGCCCCCATGCACCTCTGTCCCCAGTCAGTCGACGCCCCTCCCCCCAACCAGCACCGCCTTTGTTCATGTACTTCCTCACTCCATCCTTCCACCTCTCATTCGGTCTACCTCTCCCTCTCTGTCCCTCCACCTCGCTCTCGTACACCCTCTTAGTCATTCTCTCGCTTTCCATACGTTCCATATGGCCGAACCATCTCAAGTTGTCCCTTTTCACACTTTCCAGCACATCTACCTCCACACCACACCTTCTTACTTTCTCATTAGTCTGTCTATCCCTCCATGTAACTCCGCACACACTCCTTAACCTAACAAGTGCGCATGGGGGTAATTGGAAACGTCCCCCTGTGCTGACGTATTTGAGGTGTTTCCGTCACTAAAATATTCATTGTACCATTAACCTAACAAGTGCGCATGGGGTAATTGAAAACGTCCCCCTGTGCTGACGTATTTGAGGTGTTTCCGTCACTAAAATATTCATTGTACCATTAATAGCATTAATAATTATCCATATGTGCCTATTATGGGTTGATTATAAAGGTATTAACCTGAAACAACAATAAAACGAGTGAAAACAGCGTTTGGATGGTCAAAATCGGAGATATAGCCCGCGAGTTGTATAATGTATGGGTGAGGCAACCTGCTTTCCCGCCAATTTCCCCCAAGGCCACTGAGACACAGTCGATCGATACTCTCTCTCTCTCTCGCACTCGCTTGCCATCAGTGATGACAACACCCTGCTTGCAACTCGCTAATGTTAGCACGAAAATATACCTCAGAATAAGGGAATAATAGGGAATATAGGTGATAACTGAAGGATAGGAGGAAAGTGGGGAAGGAGGGGAGGTAGAATTTTTTTCGATGTCAAAAGTTTATTTTTTATTTTACTTACTCACAAGAGTCTTCCCGCAGTCCGCCGGGGGAACTCTTAAGAGTCTCCCCGCAGCTCCCGGGTTAATAGCATTAATACTTATCCATATGCGCCTATTATGGGTTGATTATAAAGGTATTAACCTGAAACAACAATAAAACGAGTGAAAACAGCGTTTGGATGGTCAAAATCGGAGATATAGCCCGCGAGTTGTATAATGTATGGGTGAGGCAACCTGCTTTCCCGCCAATTTCCCCCAAGGCCACTGAGACACAGTCGATCGATACTCTCTCTCTCTCTCTTGCACTCGCTTGCCATCAGTGATGACAACACCCTGCTTGCAACTCGCTAATGTTAGCACGAAAATATACCTCAGAATAAGGGAATAACAGGGAAAATAGGTGATAACTGAAGGAGAGGAGGAAAGTGGGGAAGGAGGGGAGGTAGAGGACTGAGATTTTGCATGGCCCAGGGGCCAAAAAAAAAATAAAAATAAAAAAATATTTTTTTTTTTTTTTTTTTTCGATGTCAAAAGTTGATTTTTTGTTTTACTTACTCTTAAGAGTCTCCCCGCAGTCCGCCGGGGGAACTCTTAAGAGTCTCTCCGCAGTTCCCGGGTTAAGTAATTAATTTCCACTGCTCTCACTCTTGGTCTGAGTCTCTCAACCAACGTCCATGCTTCGCTTCCGTAAGTCAGTGTCGGGATTACCACACTGTCATGCAAGGACTTCTTCACTTCCATAGAGTCCACCCCAACTGGATTTCTACCGTTTTACCCAACCAGCGGGGGGGTGGGGGTGGCAGCCCCCACCCATAATACTAGGATAGGTTAGGTTAGGCTAATATCTCTCTGAAACATTGTACAATCCTAGTCACATCTAGATTGATAGACTTTTGTCAGAGGGGGCGGAATGCCCTTATAATCCATTTCCGCATATTGCCACCTATACCACATCACTTACCTCGTCGTACCT
The DNA here is from genome assembly GCA_037953745.1 of Lithodes maja. Taxonomy (NCBI): domain Eukaryota; kingdom Metazoa; phylum Arthropoda; class Malacostraca; order Decapoda; family Lithodidae; genus Lithodes; species Lithodes maja. The sequence continues at coordinate 25,133 of JBAKBP010027142.1, forward strand.
TCCTGTTAAATACAATAATATTTGTTTTAGCTCGTATAGCCTAGGTGCAATTATAGAAATTTACCAATGTTTCTACCATTTGGGACGAGTCAGTCAAGGAATATATGTGGAAATTTACAGCCAATTCGCTCTAGGCTAGCCCTTTTTGAGTTACAGAGGATAGGCTAGAGGTAATGATTTCTAGCCTACTTACAGGAAGTTACAGCGAATAGACTATAGTACTGTATCTTGCTGCTTCTTGCATGCCAGGCCCGGGCTGAATGGCCATATCAATCCTAGTCTAACCATAACTTATCCTGGTATACAGTAACTTCAACCCACTTTCAACTGGTACGAAGCTACTTACACTGATCGACTGCTTTAACCCCTTCTGGGAGGGTTCTGTGGGGGCGCTCGGTGATGGCCTTGGCTTTGCTCGGGGCCTTGCTGTTCGGCCAGGCAGCTTGGGGAACAACAACCCCTTCTGTACCGGTGATGTGTTTTTATTTTGTTTCAGCTAGGCCTAAATTTAGACTATTTTATGAAGCTTGTGAAAGATATATGATTATATGGTAGCTAAAAGGGTAACATTCAACTTTCAAGACACCTAGAGCCGTCTTTTGGTATAATCCTGTGTAGCGGGTGGACCTGTAGCCTACATATATCTCAATAATTTGGTAAGGTTACAAGATTTTATTAAATTTTACATTCATAAATAGTCCACTAATATACTAGGTTAGCCTAGGTTAGGTTAGGTTAAAGATATTGTTCAATGTTTCTTAGTAAATAGGCATCTGAAAAACAGTTCCACCCGCTACACAGGATCTTACCATTTATTGGGTGTATCGCGCTTTTACAGTAGGTAAGGGAAATTGTGGGATACATTGGATACACGATAGGTTGAGGGCCCCGCCTCACCCCCCCTTGATTTATTGTCATCCATATATATGTAGATCTGTAAGGGGGCAAAAACAGGTTGCCGGTATTTCATTTTTGTGAGTAACGCTCACGGCTCACGCCATTTATTGGGTGAATCGCACTCACCGCATCTTTCAAAACAAGAAGAAGAGGAGTCAAGTCGAAGGATTCATTGGGCGCAATGCTTTGATTACGGTCGGGACTTATTACAGTATTTTTGTGTTATTTTTTGGTGTAATCGGGTTTTCTCAAGTGTCGATAACGAAATTCCTCCATGCGGAGTTGCGGACTATAATGAGGAAAATATGGAGTCTATTGATCCCTATTTTCCCTAATAAATTATTTCTAATAGGGCGGCGAAAGAGGTCTTGGAATATTATCGCTAAAAGTAGGCTATTAATTGATATAGTCTGTAGCCTTTTAATGGGTAGATGTCCTTCTTTAGCTAAACAAAATTGTTTAATGGTTGCCAGAATATAATGAAGAGTAGGCCTACATCATCGGTATAGAAGGGATTAAATAATTGGTCAATATAGATATTAAAGGAGGCTTTCGCGACGATATTCGCAAGCTTGCAGTCACGACTGTCACATGTCTATTTGGCATTTTGACCGTTGTTTTTTTCTTCGAAAATATCCCACTGCCAGCGGTTATTTGCCCCCTGCTGGGGCTCATCCCCCCAGGACTTATTGTCATCATATATACAGTATATTGCCAGCACTACTAACTCCTAAGTACAAGTATTGTACATGATTAGGTACTGTATATCAAAAAATTCGAAAATGGATATTAATCGTGATCGTGTACATAGCCTTTAACTGTGTTGGTGGTGCAATGGTTTAGATGCTTACAGTATGTTTTGGGTGTGGTTGCTTACCTTTATTGATGGATAAGAGGCTAGGATGCTGTGCCTCATAGGGTTGCCTCTTCTCAGGGAGGACTATATGCTTTCATTAATTTATTCAAGTGCATTGGAGTTTGTAATGGAGGATTAATGTTGTGAACGGTGTGTTCCTTGATTTCCTCAACCGAAAAGTGGTCAAATTAGAAGCGAATGTAATGGTTGTGACTGAAAGCGAGTGAACCTCGTCAAAAGGCTCCTTCAATGATACCGTGATTTCAGCAAAAAAAAATTGTTTTAATATAAATTGTGTGTTTCCTTCATAGGAAGTACAATGTTAAAGTACTGTTCAGTATAGAGAAAAGGCTCGCACACTTATTTTCCATGTTTGTTCTTCCAGATTTAGAGAAATTAGTGTTTTCATGGTTTTAGTAATACAGTAGGCCTACCGGTACTGTAATTCTATCGCAGGACACAAAAAGGGATGGGGGGAGCTCTGGAATCTGAGATCAATAGAGATATCTCACTTGGCCTGGTCGGCTCAAGCATCTTTTCACATTCTGTTTTATAGGCTAATGCCACAATATCTGGCCTTTGCATCTTCCTGGTATGACATTTTGTATATGGTAGTCTTAACATTTACCGGTATATAAGCTACTGTACTTCTTGAGATTAATAACTCACATCAGTTAAACTGTAATATCTATCTATTGCCAATAGCCTTGTTTCCTGAGGGGTGTAGAATACTGTATACAAGTTTTGAATTCATGAAGTATAAAAGAGCAATCCAATTTTGTAAAGTGAAAACAAAAGTTGTTGATGTACTGTATTCTGTTTTTTTTTATGTTGATGCCATGGATTACATTACACAATATTAACATTCTAACCATATTTCAGCCCTAGTTTGGAAGAGTTTGTTAAGTTTATCCCTGTTCCTGAGCGATGATGGAGGGCGGCGAACTAACCCGCGGGGAGGTGTTGTCACTATTGGTCCGTCTAGCCTTCGCCACCGCTGCCTCCTACATCACCGTCAAGGTCCTGGTCTCGGCCATGGACCCCACCGCTAAACAGAAGAAGGTACCGGGACAGTCTGAGGCTTTTATTCACCCTTTTGAGATCCGATTACGCATTTCTTTTCTGTTTCCTGGCTATTATTAGACTATTTTATTCAGATTAGGATAGGTATATGGAAGTCAAAGAGTTGTTGTTCCCCAAGCTGCCTGGCCGAACAGCCCCAAGGCCCCGAGCAAGGCCAAGGCCATAACCGAGCACCCCCACAGAAACCTCCCTGCCGACCACAATAAAGCCTGGGTGAACGAAGCCACTCCATGGCGGGGAGCTGAGGAGGGTGCGGAAACGCCCGGGAAACCAAAGACCCACCCAAGGCCCTGTGCCCCTCAGCAATTATGAAGAGAAAGTTGAGGGGCAAAGGAAAAATGTGACGCTTTGGCTTCCAATCTTGGTAGATTGGGAAGTCAATCCACGGAAGAGACGCCGTCACTTGAGATCTAGAAAATATATAAGTAAAAGGAAGTCAGACTAAGCTATGGGTATGGCAGAGATCGCTCAGTTCTCACTCTGATAGACCAGCCCATCACCACATGACTAGAACCCAATCCTCTCAGCATCAGCTAGGAAAGGCCCTAGAAAGCCGCCTTTGGCGGGGGGATAGCTCTCCTATTTCAACCCCTTTCGGGGTTGGGCACTCGCCTGTCAAAGAGTTGTTGTTACCCAGACTGTCTGGCTGAGCAGTCGTGAGTCCGGTTGACCGAAGCCGCACCAGATGCTCGGGCCTTCGGGGCCCGGGTGAGATTAGATGTCTCTTAGAGGGCAGTGAGGGAGGGAATCATCAGCCCACGGGCTTCCACCCTCAGGCCAATGCCCCCCACCTTCCGCAGCCCCCCTAGCAATGCCACGCAATCGGGCGATCTCGCCAGCACATAGAAGGAAAAGTATGACAGGAAAAGAGACAGACAGAAACGGCTAAGGATGCCAAACCTCACTCTGGATATGGAAGTCTCAAGGGTTAATTAAGATAGTCTTTTCTTTTATAATTCCAGAAGTCAAAGGGTCAATTGAGATAGTCTTTTGTCCTATAATTCCCACAGTTATACGGTACATAAATGAATAAGTTAGGTAAAGGTATACAGTAATGGAAACATAATAGAAACATGCAAATGAGATGGTAATATGGGATTTCATGGGTAGGGAAGTACAGTACAGTCAGTGTTCATATAACGCAGAAATATGGTACCCAGAAAGCACAGAGGACAGTAATATAAAAACTTGTTATAGAAACCGTATGATTTCATGTTAAGGGTTTCTGGGACTCAAGCCACCCAAATTTTGCCAATTTTTGGCTTTTTTCAAGATTTTTAAGGACATTTACCTACCTAATAAAGACTTGACATAAAAACACTGCAATGATTTTTATAATATCATTTACCTACATAATAAAGAGGTCAGAAATGTGGGAAGCCATGAAAAGAGTGAAGTTGGGGAAAGCTCCAGGAACAGACGAAGTGTGTGGGGAAATGTTAAGGTATGGTGGTGAGATAGTGATCGAATGGGTATGGAAAATGTACAAACTAGCATGGGAGAAGGGGAGTGCACCCGATGACTGGAAGACTGGCATAATAGTCCCCTTATATAAGGGCAAAGGGGAAAGAGGTGTGTGTGGTAACCACCGAGGAATATGTCTTCTAAGCATAGTAGGGAAGGTATACAGTAGGGTAGTGATTGAGAGAGTGAGAGTGAGAACGGAGAAATGGATAGGCGACGAGCAGGGAGGTTTTAGGAAGGGAAGAGGATGTGTAGATCAGATTTTTACCCTGAATTGTGTTGTGGAGAAATATCTGGAGAAGAAACAAAAGGTGTATGTTGCCTTTATGGACTTGGAGAAGGCCTAGGACAGAGTGGATAGAGAAGGTTTGTGGAAAGTACTTAGAATATACGGAGTAGATGGCAAGTTGCTGAAAGCAGTGAAGAGCATGTATGAGGGTGCAAAGGCGGCAGTACGTGTGGAGAGCGAGCAGAGCGAGTTCTTTGACCTGAATGTTGGTTTGAAACAGGGGTGTGTGATGTCCCCGTGGTTGTTTACTGTATATATGGATGGAGTCCTGAAAGAAATACTATCAAGAGCAGTGGATGTTGGTGTATCACTGAAAAGGGAGGGAATTGAGTGGAAGCTACCTATACTGCTGTTTGTGGATGATACAGTTCTGATGAGTGATAATGAATGGGAGTTGCAGGGTCTGGTAAATGAGTTTGGAACAGTGTGTGAAAAACGGAATTTGAAGGTAAATGCGGGGAAGAGCAAGGTTATGGTCTTCGAAAGGGGTGAAGTCACAGAATGTGAGGTGAAGCGGAACGGTCAGGCTATGGAGATCGTCAACTCTTTTAAGTATCTGGGCAGTGTGTTGAGTAAAGATGGGACTATGGATGAAGAAGTTCGGGAGAGGGTACAACAGGGGAAGAGGGTTGTAGGAATGCTGAAAGCAGTAACAAGAAATAGGGTGGTCAGTATGGAAGTGAAGAAGTCCTTGCATGACCGTGTGGTAATCCCGACACTGACTTACGGAAGCGAAGCATGGACGTTGGTTGAGAGACTCAGACCAAGAGTGAGAGCAGTGGAAATTAATTACCTAAGAAGTGCGTGCGGATTAACATGGAGGGATAGACAGACTAATGAGGAAGTAAGAAGGTGTGGTGTGGAGGTAGATG
>JBAKBP010027143.1:0-30587 GCA_037953745.1 Lithodes maja
CCATTTAAGTCACAGAGGTAGATTATAAACTAAATCAAATCTTCTAATGGTAACCAGAATATGATGACAATACCGTAATGGTGGTGAAGGGGTTAAGGCCTTACTAGTATGATTGTACCCTGATTATTGCTCTCTTACACTTTCCAATTTGAAAGGAAAGTCGCTACAAGTAGCTTTGCCATTTGTCTCCTTCTTTCAAATATATACCAAATAATAGAGCGTAACTGAGAACAAACCACCACATAAATATTCTACACATACCTTACAGTCTCAATGGTTTACGTGTCACATACCTGAAAAGAGAACAGCTTCATTAATATACCGTAATTATAAATACAAAATCCTTGCAACTCTTTAATTCAACTATCCAATCGTTTTTAGTACATTTCAATTAAAAACAAATATATTATGCGATTATATAATTTAAATTTCGGCAGGATCTGTGGAAGGCAGATGGTTAATTGAGATACTCTTTCATTCCTAGAGGATTTTCCAAATCAGATTTAAACTCGTCAAAAGTAAGCCACAATAAAATGACAGTACCGCCATCGCACTGCAAGACATACCGGTAATAATTTTTGCAAGTGAACTTATACGAACTCAAAAATACAGGTGAGAGAGAAAAAAAAAAAGTTTGCCTGGGGTAGGCGATATAAATTATTATAAGCAAATAGATGAACGAACGAAAAATAAACGTTAACAAATTATAATAACTAAGGGGAGGAGAATCATTAAGGAGAAGGAAGGAACAGACAAAACAAAATACGTACGTTAGAAGGAGAAGAAAGTACAGTAGCTAACCTAATATCAATGAGGAAGATCAGAAGGTGAAAGAAATAAAGGATAGCGTAACAAAAAAAGGAAGGAAATATAAGATAATGCGAGATAATTACGAGCTATCGTGTAATCATTCATCAATCAGCCAGTAGTCACTCCAGCACTCTCAGGAAAGAGGTAAAGAGGATCAGCAATCTATACAGTAAAGAAAGGAGGAAATAGAAGAATGATATCGAACGGAAAAGACGTCAATGAGAGTTGGCAACACCTTATTCGCCCACCAGAGTTCCCGGACACCTCAACCAGTAGACCATATCAACCGGTCGATCTCCCCAAGTGACAAATCAACCAGGGATAACCAAACTAATGGCATTTAAAGTAGTCACCCAACTCTCCCTAACCTAAGCTAACGGTACTGGTTGAGAGCTACTGGTTAAAATGGGCTACTGGTTAAAATGGGCTACTGGTTGAGTTGTCCGGTCACCAGTTACCAGTAACCCATCACTCACCGAAATCATAGGCTTGATTTCAAAGGCTATATAATTCATAAAGGAAAGCAACGTTATCATAACATTTAACTGTATTTTTTTTTTCTATGTGATTGAGGGAGGCAAAAGGCATAACTGCCTATAGCGAGTGCCTCCCCCATAGTTGAAAGAGTGACAGGGCCAAAATCAAAGGACGTTCGAGCCAAAATGCCTGGACACACGGAGTTTGAAGCAATTTAAGTCATAGGAAGAGGGAAAGACTGATTCTGGGAGAGAGTTCCAGAGCTCAGCTGTTGAGTAGAAGAAAGTTTGAGAGTAACGTTTCACTCTTGGGTTGGAGAGTTGCACAGAGTAGGGGTATTGAGTTGCAAGACGGGTACCACGTGCCCTACGTAAAGGAGGTGGTATGCACTGGGATAGCTCTGAGGAACACTGATTATTATAGTAGCGATAGAATAGCGAGAGAGATGCAACAGCGTAAATACATATTTTAGGGGAAAAACGAACATAAGCAAATTACAAGTAAAGGCAAGGAGGAAGAAGAAATAAGGTGAAGGAATCTGAGAACAAAAATTATTTATTTAGAAAAAGATAAATTCGTAAAGAGTAAGAAACAAACAAGAACAATATAACTCAAAGAATGGAACAAGACACATTATACAAAAATAGCAATAATAAATCGAGTTTCGTTAGCGCATATATATATATATATATATATATATATATATATATATATATATATATATATATACTAAACATAGGATAGGCATAAAAAACAAATATATATATAGGCCTATATATACTATATATACAATATATATATATATATATATATATATATATATATATATATATATATATATATATATATATATATATATATATATATAATAACATCGAATGGATTTGCATGTAGGAGATGTATATTTATATAAGGTACCGGGTATTACAAAGAACACATCTGGCGATGGGCTGGTCTATCAGAGTGAGACCTGAGCGATCTCTGCCATACCCATAGCTTACTCTGACTGTTCCTTTTACTTATATATTTTCTAAATCTCAAGTGACGGCGTCTCTTCCGTGGATTGACCTCCCAATCTACCAAGATTGGGAGCTAAAGCGTCACATTATTCCTTTGCCCCTCACCTTTCTCTTCATAATTGCTGAGGGGCACAGGGCCCTGGGTGGGGCTTTGGTTTCCCGGGCGTTTACGCACCCTCTCAGCTCCCCGCCATGGAGTGGCTTCGGTCACCCAGGCTTTATTGTGGTCGGCAGGGAGGGTTCTGTGGGGGCGCTCGTTTATGGCCTTGGCCTTACTCGGGCCTTGGGGCTGTTCGGCCAGGCAGTTTGGGGAACAACAACAACAACAAAGAACACATTCAATTCCAATTACTCTTCTGGTGAACAAAGTATATATGTCAATGAGTGTACATCCATCTGAAATACCTCACTGATCACTGTTCAATATAGCCCATCTGGTCTACTGAGGATATGTGACTTGCAAAATTGTGGGAATATTTCGACTTCACGCTCTGGAAATATAAGTTATATTTAAATATTTCAATAATTAGATACGGGAAAGAGCATACGGGTTTAAATCAAACCGCCCTGAAAAGCTAGCAAAAGACAAAACAATCGAGAAACAAGGGATCAAGAGCCAGAAGACACCGAACAATATCCAAACCCAGTGTCCCAATGGCAGAACAAAAACAGCGATAACAAGACCTCAGCCGTGCCCTTCCCTTGTCCAACACATAATATCTCCCCCTCACCTGTATACACCTTCAACTTGACACCTGTCCTAGGAGTATATTTGGTATGTGTTGGTGTTCTCTTAGAAGTATTGTTTATTATTAAATGTGCACGTTTTTGTCTATCTAGGTCATGTGTCTTCCTGGGCGACGATGTTGATTTAATTGTTCGTTGTGGCAATGGTTTATACCTTTATAATTATTAGGGGTGAATATATTATTGTTGTTATTGATTGATGTTGTTGGTGGGTGGTGGTGGTGATGGTGATATTGATTACACAGTCTTTTAGTTGTGAATCTAGTTAATTTTGGTTATGTTGCCACAATTTAAGGGGAAATTTCCACTTGAGGCATTTTTTTCTTGACTCCTTTCTCCCTCATGTTTAGCCTCGTTGCTTTTCTAATTTTAAGACGTTCGCCCCATTATTTTGACGATTTTAAGAACTTTCGACCCATTTCTGTTAAATTTAAGACCTTTCGTGCCACTTAGGTGTCGAGTTTATCCTGGCGAGCGATAGCGAGCCTGTAATTTAAGAGGAACCGGCTTTCAACCGGGAAATTTTTCTACCGAAAAATGTACACATTTATCTTGAAAAGGGCTCAAGGGGGTGTAATCTTAAGCTTGATGGATATCTAGGGACCAAACTAAAAACCTCCCCTTAAGTGTGTGACTCCATATCTTGCCAAGAGTGTATGTTAGACAAGTGCGCCTCCTAAGAGTTTTTGAGCTTGTATAATCTTTGGTTATGCCTATACGTGACGTAAAATTAATCAGCTAGCTGGGTACCTTATCTCGAATCCCTATCTTGATGAATCTGAACCACGGCCTGAACCTCTAATATTCATGGCCTTTCATTAAACTTTCCTTATGTCCAGCATACCTGATCTTTTTCTCACAGATACTCCGGAGTCTGAGGTAACTTCTAGCAGCCCTTTCTCTGTGTCCTCCTACTTTCTATATACTAGTTTCAAAGCCGAAGGCGGATGTTGAGGATATGTGCACAACAAACTCACTTCTTCTCATCTTCCCGACTTTGACTTCTCTGAATTCACAACCCTCTTGCTCACACTTTCCTGTCATTCTCAAACTAAATATTTTTGTGCTGTCTATCTATCCCTTAACTCTACTCTGGGGTGTTTTCCTGGACCCCCTTCTTCCTCATGTTTAACCCCATTAGTTTTCAAATTCTTAGATGCTTGTCCCCATTAGGTTGACGATTTTAAGATCTTTCGCCCCATTTTTTGCCATTATTAAGGCCTTTCATGCAATTTAGGTGTAGATGTTTTCCTGGTGAGCAATATTGAGCCTGTAATTAAAGAGGAATATTGATCTCGAATATTTATCTTGAATAAAGATAAAAATTAACACACCCTTTTTCATCCGCAAACTCTCCGACAATAACTAGCTAAGGTGAGAGACCATATCGCCAGAAAAATCCCGAGGAAAAGCCTGGAAACTTTGTATATAGTGTTGTTGTCCCGAGGTAGTAACATCACCTAACTTAACCTAGTACCTTTAGCCCCAAAATCCCCATAATTGCGGGAGTTAATATTTGAAGAAAAAAAGTGCAAACAAGTGTGGACAATTACCGAAGAAAAGGTATATACAATCGAAACTCAAAATTGCAACCCGGAATAATACAAAACCACTCAAGAAGGGTTATGATAAATGCAAAACCACTCTAGAAGGGTTATGATAAATGCAAAACCACTCTAGAAGGGTTATGATAAATGCAAAACCACTCTAGAAGGGTTATGATAAATGCAAAACCACTCAAGAAGGGTTATGATAAATGCAAAACCACTCAAGAAGGGTTATGATAAATACAAAACCACTCTAGAAGGGTTATGATAAATGCAAAACCACTCAAGAAGGGTTATGATAAATACAAAACCACTCTAGAAGGGTTATGATAAATGCAAAACCACTCTAGAAGGGTTATGATAAATGCAAAACCACTCAAGAAGGGTTATGATAAATGCAAAACCACTCAAGAAGGGTTATGATAAATGCAAAACCACTCTAGAAGGGTTATGATAAATGCAAAACCACTCTAGAAGGGTTATGATAAATGCAAAACCACTCAAGAAGGGTTATGATAAATGCAAAACCACTCTAGAAGGGTTATGCTAAATGCAAAACCACTCAAGAAGGGTTATGATAAATGTAAACCTAGGAACATAAAAACCAGCTGATCGGGCTCTCCTTGTGCAAAACATCCCAATGTTATCCTTTCTCCTCCTCTCTTCTATCAATTTTATGAAGTACCGGGTATATAATTTGTATATAGTTATTTATTGTGACTGACACCAGTGGGACTCATTTGATAGTTGTAGCACAGTGATCATTGTAATGTTGGTGATAGTGAGTCAATAGTGGGACTCAGTTGGTAGCTACAACATGGTGGTCATTGTAATGTTGGTGTTAGTGAGTCAATAGTGGGACTCAGTTGGTAGCTACAACATGGTGGTCATTGTAATGTTGGTGTTAGTGAGTCAATAGTGGGACTCAGTTGGTAGCTACAACATGGTGATCACTGTAATGTTGGTGTTAGTGAGTCACTAGTGGGACTCAGTTGGTAGCTACAACACGGTGATCACTGTAATGTTGGTGTTAGTGAGTCATTAGTGGGACTCAGTTGGTAGCTACAACACGGTGGTCACTGTAATGTTGGTGTTAGTGAGTCAATAGTGGGACTCAGTTGGTAGCTACAACATGGTGGTCATTGTAATGTTGGTGTTAGTGAGTCATTAGTGGGACTCAGTTGGTAGCTACAACATGGTGGTCATTGTAATGTTGGTGTTAGTGAGTCATTAGTGGGACTCAGTTGGTAGCTACAACATGGTGATCACTGTAATGTTGGTGTTAGTGAGTCATTAGTGGGACTCAGTTGGTAGCTACAACACGGTGGTCACTGTAATGTTGGTGTTAGTGAGTCACTAGTGGGACTCAGTTGGTAGCTACAACATGGTGGTCATTGTAATGTTGGTGTTAGTGAGTCATTAGTGGGACTCAGTTGATAGTTCTTGCACAGTGATCATTGTAATGTTGTTGTTAGTGAGTCACTAGTGGGACTGAGTTGGTAGCTACAGCATGGTGATCATTGTAATGTTGGTGTTAGTGAGTCATTAGTGGGACTCAGTTGATAGTTGTAGCACAGTGATCATTGTAATGTTGGTGTTAGTGAGTCACTAGTGGGACTCGGTTGGTAGCTACAACATGGTGGTCATTGTAATGTTGGTGTTAGTGAGTTAATAGTGGGACTCAGTTGGTAGCTACAACATGGTGGTCATTGTAATGTTGGTGTTAGTGAGTCATTAGTGGGACTCAGTTGGTAGCTACAACATGGTGGTCATTGTAATGTTGGTGTTAGTGAGTCATTAGTGGGACTCAGTCGGTAGCTACAACATGGTGGTCATTGTAATGTTGGTGTTAGTGAGTCAATAGTGGGACTCAGTTGGTAGCTACAACATGGTGATCATTGTAATGTTGGTGTTAGTGAGTCATTAGTGGGACTCAGTTGGTAGCTACAACATGGTGGTCATTGTAATGTTGGTGTTAGTGAGTCATTAGTGAGACTCAGTTGGTAGCTACAACATGGTGGTCATTGTAATGTTGGTGTTCGTGAGTCAATAGTGGGACTCAGTTGGTAGCTACAACATGGTGATCATTGTAATGTTGGTGTTAGTGAGTCATTAGTGGGACTCAATTGGTAGCTACAACATGGTGGTCATTGTAATGTTGATGTTAGTGAGTCATTAGTGGGACTCAGTTGGTAGCTACAACATGGTGGTCATTGTAATGTTGGTGTTAGTGAGTCATTAATGGGACTCAGTTGGTAGCTACAACATGGTGGTCATTGTAATGTTGGTGTTAGTGAGTCAATAGTGGGACTCAGTTGGTAGCTACAACATGGTGGTCATTATAATGTTGGTGTTAGTGAGTCATTAGTGGGACTCAGTTGGTAGCTACAATATGGTGGTCATTGTAATGTTGGTGTTACTGAGTCATTAATGGGACTCAGTTGGTAGCTACAACATGGTGGTCATTGTAATGTTGGTGTTAGTGAGTCATTAGTGGGACTCAGTTGGTAGCTACAACATGGTGGTCATTGTAATGTTGGTGTTAGTGAGTCATTAGTGGGACTCAGTTGGTAGCTACAACATGGTGGTCATTGTAATGTTGGTGTTAGTGAGTCAATAGTGGGACTCAGTTGGTAGCTACAACATGGTGGTCATTGTAATGTTGGTGTTAGTGAGTCAATAGTGGGACTCAGTTGGTAGCTACAACATGGTGATCATTGTAATGTTGGTGTTAGTGAGTCACTAGTGGGACTCAGTTGGTAGCTACAACATGGTGGTCATTGTAATGTTGCATGTTGGTGTTAGTGAGTCAATAGTGGGACTCAGTTGGTAGCTACAACATGGTGGTCATTGTAATGTTGGTGTTAGTGAGTCATTTGTGGGACTCGGTTGGTAGCTACAGCATGGTGATCATTGTAATGTTGGTGTTAGTGAGTAAATAGTGGAACTCAGTTGGTAGCTACAACATGGTGGTCATTGTAATGTTGGTGTTAGTGAGTCATTAGTGGGACTCAGTTGGTAGCTACAACATGGTGGTCATTGTAATGTTGGTGTTAGTGAGTCATTAGTGGGACTCAGTTGGTAGCTACAACATGGTGGTCATTGTAATGTTGGTGTTAGTGAGTCAATAGTGGGACTCAGTTGGTAGCTACAACATGGTGATCATTGTAATGTTGGTGTTAGTGAGTCACTAGTGGGACTCAGTTGGTAGCTACAACATGGTGGTCATTGTAATGTTGGTGTTAGTGAGTCAATAGTGGGACTCAGTTGGTAGCTACAACATGGTGGTCATTGTAATGTTGGTGTTATTGAGTCATTTGTGGGACTCAGTTGGTAGCTACAGCATGGTGATCATTGTAATGTTGGTGTTAGTGAGTAAATAGTGGAACTCAGTTGGTAGCTACAACATGGTGGTCATTGTAATGTTGGTGTTGGTGAGTCATTAGTGGGACTCAGTTGGTAGCTACAACATGGTGGTCATTGTAATGTTGGTGTTAGTGAGTCAATAGTGGGACTCAGTTGGTAGCTACAACATGGTGGTCATTGTAATGTTGGTGTTAGTGAGTCAATAGTGGGACTCAGTTGGTAGCTACAACATGGTGGTCATTGTAATGTTGGTGTTACTGAGTCATTAATGGGACTCAGTTGGTAGCTACAACATGGTGGTCATTGTAATGTTGGTGTTAGTGAGTCATTAGTGGGACTCAGTTGGTAGCTACAACATGGTGGTCATTGTAATGTTGGTGTTAGTGAGTCAATAGTGAGACTCAGTTGGTAGCTACAACATGGTGGTCATTGTAATGTTGGTGTTAGTGAGTCAATAGTGGGACTCAGTTGGTAGCTACAACAAGGTGATCATTGTAATGTTGGTGTTAGTGAGTCACTAGTGGGACTCAGTTGGTAGCTACAACATGGTGGTCACTGTCGGCGCCATCGTATAATGTGTCTGAGGTTTACTTATACCATTTCAATTCAAAAGTTTTAATATATATGTAAAAACACTATCATATAAAACAAATCAAACTTATGGAATTTCGTTGGTAGTATGTACAGTAAGTGATACATTTAGTCTCAGATCTCACCGTCTCCAGGTCCTAATTTATATTCGTAACACTTTGCTTGATAAATGTGCATTATAATCGCCACATTATGTTAGAGTATAGCCGGACATATTGTGGTGAGAGATGGTGATAACTTAACATATGATGGTAGTCAAATATCTATAGACCACTGCAGAACTGCGAGACTGGGTGGACTGGGGCCGGGGGAGTGCTGGAGGGACCCTGGTGATCCTGGTCTCTGGGTCTTCTCCTGGATGACCTAGATGTGTGCGAGTTTGTATTTTGTTTATGTGTGTTCATTGTTTTCTGTTGTGTTGTCCCTATTCAGGCACTGTCTTGAGTCGTCAAACATTCAACAACAATCACAATAGTAAAATAAGAAAAACAATAAAAACACAATAGCAACAACACCAACCTTATTAAAACATGCGCAGTGTACGGATCCTACGTCGTTGAATCGTTTTAGAACACGCACAGATAATCCTGGAAGAGAAATATATTAATGAGATTTTCTAATAACAATTCTGATTAATAATAGTTAACCTAGACCAAACAATAAATGCCATCCGCAAAAATGTAGCCGGGGCCTACCCTACCACTTCTTCACCTGACATAGACAACATTTTTATTTTATATTTTTTTCTAGAACTCATGTGCGTTCCCCTCAATCACATAATCAACATTTGCCATCCATGATCTTCCAAATTCCGAGAAAGACATAATTGTGATCCGGAGACAGCTCGCGTCCAAATCAGAATCAAACAGTGGATTTCAGGTTTCTACCCTCGGCAGGGTGCCCACCAAGCCTCAAGCTGGTGGAAAATGAAAATTGAAGAGCAAAAGGATCACGGCACAATTACCTGGCCGAGTACCCCCAAAATCGGGTGAAGTAGAAGAGAAGTGCATTTCAATTCAGTGCATGTAGTTAGAACGTCCCTAGTGAACGTGTTTAGGGATAAAATGTTAGGTAAAATCTTCACTCAGAGATATCCACGAAACAGTCGTGGGCCATACCAACACCATGGGCCAGCTACGCAGCCTCCTTCGGGTAAACAGTCGTGGGCCATACCAACACCATGGGCCACCTACGCAGCCTCCTTCGGGTAAACAGTCGTGGGCCATACCAACACCATGGGCCACCTACGCAGCCTCCTTCGGGTAAACAGTCGTGGGCCATACCAACACCATGGGCCACCTACGCAGCCTCCTTCGGGTAAACAGTCGTGGGCCATACCAACACCATGGGCCACCTACGCAGCCTCCTTCGGGTAAACAGTCGTGGGCCATACCAACACCATGGGCCACCTACGCAGCCTCCTTCGGGTAAACAGTCGTGGGCCATACCAACACCATGGGCCACCTACGCAGCCTCCTTCGGGTAAACAGTCGTGGGCCATACCAACACCATGTGCCACCTATGCAGCCTCCTTCGGGTAAACAGTCGTGGGCCATACCAACACCATGGGCCACCTACGCAGCCTCCTTCGGGTGAGTTATCTGCTCAACAGGTGACGTTGTGTGTGTGTAAGTGTGAGAGTCCGAGTGTAGAGGGTGAGACAGTGAAGCACGGGAACGAGATGGCTTCAGAGATGGGGTCGTTTCGGGCCATGAGTGAGCACCGTGCCTCATGTGAAGGCAAGATGGCAGGTGCTCGTTGTACTCAACGTGCTTCACATGTCTCACTCCCTAGACTGGAACAAGACCTCACGGGCTTCACTGTTCATTGTAAAGCGGTGAATGTTAAGGCTCTCAGCCTATGCCCGAGAGGAAGTAAGTTGGAATAAAAAAAAAAAAAAAAAAAAAAAAAAAAAAAAACAGTCGTGGGCCATACCAACACCATGGGCCACCTACGCAGCCTCCTTCGGGTAAACAGTCGTGGGCCATACCAACACCATGGGCCACCTACGCAGCCTCCTTCGGGTAAATTCAATCCCCGGACACTGAGTAGCTAGCATACACTCAAAGGTATCAAAACAGTCCAATCCCTTGCATCGTCAGATTGATCAACAATAAGTAATGTAGCCAACAATCACAACACAAGCAAATAAAACACACTTCATACCCAGCAATACTAAAGTAAATGTTTTTCTCCCTTTTCCCGACCTAACATAGCTACGCTTAATCAACTCATTCCCCAGTCTAATCTCACCCCACATTATACATGCACACACAAATTTACCACCAAAATACTAAATTAATATGGCCCAATATTGATACCGTATACTGTATATTGCACACCAATCCATAATATTCTATGCTTTTTGTGATTATGACTTTTGTATGTTTTCTGGTATTTATGTACTGTATGTGTATGTATATATTCTAAAAAGAAAAAAACAAAATAGAAGGTCCCACCCCTTTCCAATTCTTAAGTAAGCCATTTTAGAGTATATATGTGTGTATATGTATGTGTACTGTAGATTTATTTATATACAGATACAGATAATTATGTATATGTGGGAAATATGGTTGTGCGTGCGCACAGATGTGCATGTGTATGTACATGTGGAAATATGTGTAATGTGTGTGCATACATATTCATATATGTATACACAAGCATAAACTGCATATATTGATACGCTTAGATGTATGCATTGTGTGTGTATGTACATGCAGTGTTTGTGTATGTAGTGGTACCTTCATGCACATGTACTGTGCAAGCATACAGTACGGTGGCATATATCTAGTTTAATCAAGCCTACAATAATGCAGTTAAATATAAGTCAGCACAGCTATGAATTTCACACATGTATATTTTCAGCCTCTGGCTGTAATTCTAAATAATCCGTTAACTATTATTATCATAATTTACATAGTAACTATATAGGCGAACAGTAAACAGTCAGTAAATCAACTCAATAGCATTAAACAAATCCTTATACAAATGTGCAACTCTTATCTTAACCCGTTCTGTACCGGTGACTTCCTTATTGTGGTATTCTGGCTACTGATAGACGATTATATTTAGTTTAGGAAAGCTGTCTAGCAATACAAAGAGTGCAGATTATCTCTACCAACCCTTTTAACTACCACAGATCCTTCCTAAGCTGCATCAAATTGTCTAAATATAGCTAGACTACAATATAGCACACGTCGCTGGTACTCAAAGGGTTAATCAGCAAACCTAGTGTAGTACATGATGTTTACTGGTCGAATAGCTCTTATGCAATCTATTATCTCAACTCGAAAATCATCTGCAAACCTAGTACGGTATATAATATTTAATTCATCTGCAAACCTCGTACCGGTACATAATATTGAATTCATCTGCAAACCTAGTACGGTACATAATATTTAATTCATCTGCAAACCTAGTACCGGTACATATTTAATTCATCTGCAAACCTAGTACCGGTACATAATATTGAATTCATCTGCAAACCTAGTACCGGTACATAATATTTAATTCATCTGCAAACCTAGTACCGGTACATATTTAATTCATCTGCAAACCTAGTACCGGTACATAATATTGAATTCATCTGCAAACCTAGTACCGGTACATAATATTTAATTGGTCAAATAGTTCTTCTACAGCCTCGTGCTTTGTACCTTATTATAAGATAGTATACGTTAAGGGCAAATTTCCACTTGAGGGATTTTTTTCTTGACTCCTTTCTCCCTCATGTTTAGCCCCATTACTTTTCTAATTTTAAGACGTTCGCCCCATTATTTTGACGATTATAAGAACTTTCGCTCCATTTCTGTCAATTTTAAGAACTTTCGTGCCATTTAGGTGTCAATTTTTTCCTGGCGAGCGATAGCGAGCCTGTAATTTTAGAGGAACCGGCCTTCGGCCGCGACATTTTTCTACCGAAAAATTTACAAATTTATCTTGAAAGGGGGTCTAGGGGGCGTAAATTTAAGCTTGATGGAGGCCTAGGGAGGAAACTAAAACAATATATGAATAAATGAATTAATAGACCAAACAAACGGTCTGCCTCCCCTTAAGTTACAAACTGTTGCTCTGTACATTGTCAGCCTACTACGGCAATGATCAATAAATATTAAATATAAATATTATTATTATGTATTATTATTTACAAGCGGCCCTAGAATGAGTCCAACGGTCATTAGAAGGGGGACTGGTATGCTTTTAGAGGGCAACTTTATTTCATGTTAAGGGGAGGTATTTAGTTTGTTCCCTAGACCTCCATCAAGCTTAAAATTACACCCCCTTGTGTCCCTTTCAAGATAAATTTGTACATTTTTCGGTAGAAAAATGTCCCGGCCAAAGGCCGGTTCCTCTTAAATTACAGGCTCGCTATCGCTCGCCAGGATAAAATCGACACCTCAATTGCACGAAAGGTCTTAATATGGGGTGAAAGTTCTTAAAATCGCTAAACTAATCGGGCAAACGTTTCATAATATCAAAAGCAATGGGGCTATACATGAGGGAGAAAGGGGTCAAGAAAAAAATCCCTCAAGTGGAGATCTCCCCTTTAGAGATATGGTGCTCATTATCTAACAGGTATTTGTGTGCATCTTGGGAAGTATATAGATCAAATTTGAGCAAAATCCATAACTAATTAAAGCATTATTTATTGATTTATTATTAAGGGAACTGGTACCTTTAAGGGGAGATTTCCACTCGAGGGATTTGTTTCTGTACCCCTTTCTCTCTCGTGTTTAGCCCCATTGCTTTTTAGATTTTAAGACGCTCGCCCCCTTTAGTTTGGCGATTTGAAGAACTTTCGCCCCATTTCTGTCAATTTTAAGAACTTTCGTGCCATTTAGGTGTCGATATTTTCCTGGCGAGCGATAGCGAGCCTGTAATTTGAGAGGAACCGACCTTCGGCCGGGACATTTTTCTTCCGAAAAATTTACAAATTTATCTTGAAAGGGGATCTAGGAGGTGTAATTTTAAGCTTGATGGAGTTCTAGGGAAGAAACTAAATACCTCCCCTTAAAGGACACCTTTTTTCCTATTAGAGATGTGGTGATCACATTTTATCAGTTACTTGTGTGCATCTTGGGAAGTATGTATGTAGAAGTCCTGCAAGAGGTCACACATGCGATAGAAAATGTCAAACTCATTAATTACGACATCAAGAGTGACAAGATTCTTAGTTAGTCTTCCGCAATCTCTTAACGTGTCTTTAAACAATCAGTACAAAAGCCCAAATTATGCCAAGATAAACCTTAACGGAGTGAAAGTCCGACTAATGGTAGACACAGTTGCCCGTTCGTGTTTAAGTACCACACTTATTTTAGGAACCAAGGCAAATTTGTATCGTTATGGAAGCCCAATGACACCCTGATAGGCGCCGGAAGTACACATTAAGGGAGCCCACCTCGCTTTTTTTTTCTCTTTCTCCCCCTCTCTCTTTGGTTTGTATCCATTCGACCCCATTCAGCCTACTGCTTTAAAACGTTTATCCCCATCCAGGTGTCAATATTTTCCTGGCGAGCGGTAGCGAGCCAGCATATATTTATTTTTGTTTTGACAGCAAGCTAAATTTGTAAATTTTTCAATAGAAAAATGTCTCCGGCGAAGCTGGATTTCTCAATACAATGCTGGCTCGCTATCGCTCGCCAGGAGGAAATCGACACCTGGATGGGGATAAACGTCTTAAAACAGTTGGCTGAATGGAGATGAATGGATACAAGCCAGGGAAAGAGAGATAAATAAAAAGCCGGTGACCCCCCCCCCCCCTTATTAACAGTCAGAGGAGATACCTCACCCCTCGCTGTCTCCACTCCCGACGGCAAAACCAACCCGTCACCCGTTCATTTATCATAAATTCCCCTTGCCAGGACTATGACAGACTTTTGAGGTTCGACTTCTTACAATTTCTGGGTGGAAGGGATCGACTGCGAATAATGTAAACTTCGATTCAACTCATACAGTGATGCATCATCCCCCATATTCTAGCTTAAGGGGGGTGACCTGCTTTTTGTTATTTCTGTCCTTTTCTCTCTTTCTCTGGCTTGTATCCATTTGGCCCCATTCAGCCAACTATTTTAAGACTTTTAGCCCCATCTAGTTGTCGATTTCTTCCTGGCGAGCGATAGCGAGCCAGCATTATATATAGAAATCCGGCTTCGCCGGAGACATTTTTCTATCGAAAAATGTACAAATTTAGCCTGCTGTCAAACAAAAATAAAAAATATGCTGGCTCGCTACCGCTCACCAGTAAAAAATTGACACCTGGATGGGGATAAACGTCTTAAAACAGTAGGCTGAATGGGGCCAAATGGATACAAGCCAGAGAAAAATAGAAAAGGACAGAACAAAAACAGGTCACCCCCCTTAAGCCATGACCACAATGGCAATCACAGTCCCGTCCCCCCCCCCCCCCCCGTCAAGTTTCATCTATTTCATCCAACACTTTCACACTGCACTTACAAGTTGTTCCCTCTCCAAACGATGCTATCAAAATATGTGATCAATATGTCAATCCTTTTCGTTGAGCAAGTATCGAGCCATTATCTTATGTTTGTATCTTTAGCTATAGTATTTCATAACTCTTATATACAAGGTTTCCACGTAACTTCTCATCCATTTACGATTTTAAAGTACCGGTATCTCACTCCAACAAATCTTATGAAAACCGACACCATAAAACAAGTGATTTAACAAAACAGCTTGACCTGGCGACGTAAAATTTGCTCTCTCTCTAATGTGTGCCTTGAAAAATATCGATATATTGAGTAAGGGTATAATTAGTCCAACTTGTATACAATTTGAGCTTAAGGGGGGTCACCGGCTTTTCTTATCTTTCTCTCCTGTTCTCTCTTTCCCTGGCTTGTATCCATTCGGCCCCTTTCAGCCAACTGTTTTAAGACGTTTATCCCCATCCAGGTGTCGATTTCTTCCTGGCGAGCGATAGCGAGCCAGCATTGTATGGAGAAATCCGGCTTCGCCGGACACATTTTTCTATCGAAAAATGTACAAATTTAGCTTGCTGTCAAAACAAAACAAAATATATGCTGGCTCGCTACCGCTCGCCAGGAAATATTGACACCTGGATAGGGGTAAATGTCTTTAAACAGTAGGCTGAATGGGGCCGAAAGGATACAAACCAAAGAGAGAGAGAGAGAAAACAAGCGAGGTGGGCTCCCTTAATTACAAGTGAAAAGTTGTGGGGAAATGAGCGAGATATAAGGTCCTTGTAGTCTTCTTCGAATCCCGGGAGGACCATATGATTGCATTAGTTTATTCAAGTATATTGGGGTTTGTAATGGATGATTAATGTTAAGAATTTTCTCTGGCTGTTGTTAAATGTGTGCGCATTTGTTAAGTTCATCTAATTTTTATTATATATTGTGTTCATAATGTGTTCTGGTCTTTTTATTTCCTGTTTCTCTTCTATCGTATTATTTGCGTTACTGTATTACACTGAGAAGCATAGTAATGTATGTATGTATTACACTGAGAAGCATAGTAATGTATGTATGTATTACACTGAGAAGCATAGTAATGTATGTATGTATTACACTGAGAAGCATAGTAATGTATGTATGTATTACGCTGAGAAGCATAGTAATGTATGTATGTATTACACTGAGAAGCATAGTAATGTATGTATGTATTACACTGAGAAGCATAGTAATGTATGTATGTATTACACTGAGAAGCATAGTAATGTATGTATGTATTACACTGAGAAGCATAGTAATGTATGTATGTATTACACTGAGAAGCATAGTAATGTATGTATGTATTACACTGAGAAGCATAGTAATGTATGTATGTATTACACTGAGAAGCATAGTAATGTATGTATGTATTACACTGAGAAGCATAGTAATGTATGTATGTATTACACTGAGAAGCATAGTAATGTATGTATGTATTACACTGAGAAGCATAGTAATGTATGTATGTATTACACTGAGAAGCATAGTAATGTATGTATGTATTACACTGAGAAGCATAGTAATGTATTTATGTATTACACTGAGAAGCATAGTAATGTATCTATGTATTACACTGAGAAGCATAGTAATGTATGTATGTATTACACTGAGAAGCATAGTAATGTATGTATGTATTACACTGAGAAGCATAGTAATGTATGTATGGATTACACTGAGAAGCATAGTAATGTATGTATGTATTACACTGAGAAGCATAGTAATGTATGCATGTATTACACTGAGAAGCATAGTAATGTATGTATGGATTACACTGAGAAGCATAGTAATGTATGTATGTATTACACTGAGAAGCATAGTAATGTATGCATGTATTACACTGAGAAGCATAGTAATGTATATATGTATTACACTGAGAAGCATAGTAATGTATGTATGTAATACACTGAGAAGCATAGTAATGTATGTATGTATTACACTGAGAAGCATAGTAATGTATGTATGTATTACACTGAGAAGCATAGTAATGTATGTATGTATTACACTGAGAAGCATAGTAATGTATGTATGTATTACACTGAGAAGCATAGTAATGTATGTATGTATTACACTGAGAAGCATAGTAATGTTTTTTTTTTTTTTTTTTTTTTTTTTTTTTCTATATTCCAACTTACTTCCTCTCGGGCATAGGCCGAGAGCCTTAACATTCACCGCTTTACAATGAACAGTGAAGCCTGTGAGGTCTTGTTCCAGTCTAGGGAGTGAGACATGTGAAGCACGTAGAGTACAACGAGCACCTGCCACCTTGCCTTCACATGAGGCACGTTGCTCACTCATGGCCCGAAACGACCCCATCTCTGAAGCCACCTCGTTCCCGTGCTTCACTGTCTCACCACCTACACTCGGACTCTCACACTTACACACACACAACGCCACCTGTTGAGCAGATAACTCACCAGGCATTGCACCCCTATAGCATATTTTGAATATGGGAATATTCATACAGTGCTATTTAATCAGGGAACAATGAGGGTATTTTATTGACGTTTCGGTGGGCTTGTGGTAATGCACTGATACTAGGTACAGCACAAATTCCATCCCAATAATATCTTCCCATTGATCCATCGGGATTTGAACCCGGGACCTTTGGATTACCAGGCCAGTGGCAAGACCACTCCACCACACCTCCCCTGTATGCATGTATTACACTGAGAAGCATAGTAATGTATGCATGTATTACACTGAGAAACATAGTAATGTATGTATGTATTACACTGAGAAGCATAGTAATGTATGTATGTATTACACTGAGAAGCATAGTAATGTATGTATGTATTACACTGAGAAGCATAGTAATGTATGTATGTATTACACTGAGAAGCATAGTAATGTTTTTTTTTTTTTTTTTTTTTTTTTTTTTTTTCTATATTCCAACTTACTTCCTCTCGGGCATAGGCCGAGAGCCTTAACATTCACCGCTTTACAATGAACAGTGAAGCCTGTGAGGTCTTGTTCCAGTCTAGGGAGTGAGACATGTGAAGCACGTAGAGTACAACGAGCACCTGCCACCTTGCCTTCACATGAGGCACGTTGCTCACTCATGGCCCGAAACGACCCCATCTCTGAAGCCACCTCGTTCCCGTGCTTCACTGTCTCACCACCTACACTCGGACTCTCACACTTACACACACACAACGCCACCTGTTGAGCAGATAACTCACCAGGCATTGCACCCCTATAGCATATTTTGAATATGGGAATATTCATACAGTGCTATTTAATCAGGGAACAATGAGGGTATTTTATTGACGTTTCGGTGGGCTTGTGGTAATGCACTGATACTAGGTACAGCACAAATTCCATCCCAATAATATCTTCCCATTGATCCATCGGGATTTGAACCCGGGACCTTTGGATTACCAGGCCAGTGGCAAGACCACTCCACCACACCTCCCCTGTATGCATGTATTACACTGAGAAGCATAGTAATGTATGCATGTATTACACTGAGAAACATAGTAATGTATGTATGTATTACACTGAGAAGCATAGTAATGTATGTATGTATTACACTGAGAAGCATAGTAATGTTTTTTTTTTTTTTTTTTTTCTATATTCCAACTACTCCCTCTCGGGCATAGGCTGATAGCCTTTACACTCTACCGCTGAACACGGTGAGGCCCGTGAGGTCTTGCTCCAGTCTAGGGAGTGAGACAAGCGAAGCTTCACGGCTCGAAGCAATTCCACCTCTGTGCTTCACAGTCTCAACCCCCAGGCTCGGACCCTCACTCTCAGAACGCCACCTATTGAGCAATTAACTCACTAGGCATTGCCCCCCTGTAGCATATTTGTGAATATGGGAATATTCATACAATGCTATTCAATCAGGGAACAATGAGGGTATTTATTTGGCATTTCGGTGTGCTGTGGTAATGCACTGATACTAGGTACAGCACAAATTCCATCCCAATAATATCTTCCCATTGACATATTGGGATTCGAACCCGGGTCCATTGGATTACCAGTCCAGTGGCAAGACCACTCTGCCACACCTCTGTATGTATGTATGTATTGCACTGAGAAGCATAGTAATGTATGTATGTATTACACTGAGAAGCATAGTAATGTATGTACTGTATGTATTACACTGAGAAGCATAGTAATGTATGTATGTATTACACTGAGAAGCATAGTAATGTATGTATGTATTACACTGAGAAGCATAGTAATGTATGTATGTATTACACTGAGAAGCATAGTAATGTATGTATGTATTACACTGAGAAGCATAGTAATGTATGTATGTATTACACTGAGAAGCATAGTAATGTATGTATGTATTACACTGAGAAGCATAGTAATGTATGTATGTATTACACTGAGAAGCATAGTAATGTATGTATGTATTACACTGAGAAGCATAGTAATGTATGTATGTATTACACTGAGAAGCATAGTAATGTATGTTACTATGTATGTATTACACTGAGAAGCATAGTAATGTATGTATGTATTACACTGAGAAGCATAGTAATGTATGTATGTATTACACTGAGAAGCATAGTAATGTATGTATGTATTACACTGAGAAGCATAGTAATGTATGTTACTATGTATGTATTACACTGAGAAGCATAGTAATGTATGTATGTATTACACTGAGAAGCATAGTAATGTATGTATGTATTACACTGAGAAGCATAGTAATGTATGTATGTATTTACTCAGGCATAGTGTTTATTATATTATATTTTCTGTTCCTTGATCCTTCAGTTTTCCCAACTTTTGTATTCTTGTCTTTGAATTTTGTTCTTTCCTTTCTTTACTTCTAATTTGCTTCTTAAATCTTATTACTTTTGTTGAAATTATTCTTTATATTATGATCCAACAGCACCTATACCATTTTACCAACGAGTTTCCTTGAATTTACGAAATCCGAGTCAATATTATATAATCTCTTACAATATTCGGATTATATTTAGAGGAATCCCAGACGACGGTACAAGCTCATGTGATAATCGAATCCGGAATTTGTCCTACTTCCTGTTCACGTTACAGATATTTGTTGTTGTAGTATTTATTTATTTTTTTAGTCGTCACCCAAACTGCATTCTAATTTCGTGTAGTTTTTCTTTCTACACTTTCCTTTTGCATTTGTTCAAGCATTTGTTTACTACTACTTAACCCCTTGAGGATTATGACGCATTTTGACAGTTTATTCTGGCTATAACTAGATGATATTATTAAGTAAAAGAGGGGATCTGCGTGCGTCAAAGGGTTAATTGAGATCAACTTTACCCGAACGTTGAAGAAATACAAATGTTCGTGATTACCCTGGTCCTCCTATTTCTCCTCAACTTTACCCGTTTGATTGCTTGAGGTCTTTCCTAATCTGTATAATATTGTCTAATAATAGCCAGAAGAGACTGCTAAAACGCGTCATGATCCTCAAAGGGTTAACTCTCTTTCCCTTTCCTATTATAATTCGTTATTCAATGTTTCCTATTCTTCTTCTTTAGCATACCGTTGGTAAAATAATATAATACCTGAGAGAGAGAGAGAGAGAGACAGAGAGAGAGAGAGAGAGAGAGAGAGAGAGAGAGAGAGAGAGAGAGGTCAGATAAGTTTCCTTCACTCTCACTTTCTCTCTCTCTCTCTTTTTCTTATCGTCTGTATATATTATCTGTCTTTTTCTTCGTTCTGTTCTCTCCCTAAACCAGCTGATCACAGATTACCTCGTAACCTACACCCCCCCCCCCCCACACACACACACACACTCTAATAAAGTATCCTTGATCTCGCACCGTAAATTACTATAAGCCTGTGTATAGCTTTATTGTAAAGTTCCAACCTAGAGACCCATCAAAATCATCATCATCATCATTATTATTAATAGTATTAGTAGTAGTAGTATCATTATTATTATATCCCATACATTTAATATTTCCTAAAACCAATCCATGTACTCACTCACACACTATCGATCTAGCTCTTTAAGTCAATCAACATCAAAATAAAGATAATTTTTTTTTTTTTTTTTTTTTTTTAAAGAGACAATGAATGGAGGAAGGAAAAACACAGAAAAAACAAAAAGGTCCATGTGCCTAAAGGCATCCTCCATTCATAAAATGTTTGTAACAACTGGATTTAAACATTTGCAGATTGTAAGTTTGTGGAAAGCAATTCGAG
Organism: Lithodes maja; assembly: GCA_037953745.1. NCBI lineage: Eukaryota > Metazoa > Arthropoda > Malacostraca > Decapoda > Lithodidae > Lithodes > Lithodes maja. Next base: position 21,172 of record JBAKBP010027143.1, read on the forward strand.
GGAAGTGAATTCCAACGAGTAGTAGCTCTGGGGATAAATGAATTCTGATAAGCAAAAGTTCTGCATTGTGGAGGAGAAAGTGTAAGTTCATGGGCGCTCTCAGCTACCCTAGTTCTACGCGGAAAGATGTGGAGAGGCGGCACAATTGAAGCAAGTTCCTCGGAACAATTGCTGTGAAAATATCTGTAGAATAATGCAAGGGATGCAACGTTTCTTCGTATGGATAATGTAGGAAGGTCCTGTGTGATTGCAGGGTTATTGATTAATCTAATAGCTTTATTTTGAATTTTGTCCAACTGCCTCAATGCAACCACTCCACTTCCACCCCACAGAGGTGAACAGTAATCCATCTGAGAACGCACATGACTTTTATATATCATGGCCAACTGCTCGTCAGTGAAGAATTCTCGAACTCTGTACAGGAGTCCCAGTTTTTTAGAGGCATTCTTAGCAATGCTTCTAACATAATGTGTCCAGCTCAAGTTAGTAGTTAATGTTACACCGAGAATGTCAATACTAGGGGAAGGGGGAATATTTACATCATTAAAAAATATATGGGAGTCAGTGAGATTCTGTCGGTTAGAAAATTGAATGTATTTGGTTTTCTGTGCATTAAAGGAAACTAGATTCTTTTGTCCCCATCCATTAATTCTAGAAAGGTCCTGGTTCAGAGAAATTGCAGTGTTTATTTTTGAATTTATAAGATCGGGTTGGGTGAAAGAATTGGTAAATGTGAAGGAACTGTGGAGTGTTGAGTCATCTGCGTAGGAATGTACTGGATTATGAGTGGTAGATATGAGATCATTGATATGAATGAGGAACAGAATTGGGGCCAAAACTGATCCCTGGGGAACACCAGCATTTATTGAGTGAAATTGAGAATAAAGGCCATCTACCATTACACGTATTTTTCTGTTATGAAGATAAGAAGAAATTAGTGGAACTAATGATGCAAGGCCGTAGTGTGACATCTTCGACAATAAGGATTGATGCCAGACTCTATCAAATGCCTTTGATATATCCAGTGCTATTGTATGTGTTTCACCATGTTGGTCTGTAGCTTGGTTGATTTGATGCGTAAGAAGGCAAAGCATGTCTGCAGTTGATCGACATCGTCTAAAACCATATTGCCTATCACTGATTAATTTATTATTCTCAAGATGCTTAATTATGTGATTATTTAATATAATTTCAAAGACTTTACCAAGAGTGGAAGTTATAGCTATTGGTCTGTAGTTTGATGGATCTGAAGAGGCACCTTTTTTAGGAACTGGATGGATGTTTGCTTCTTTCCAGGGTACTGGGAAGCATGAGGTATGAGTACACAGACGGAAAATTTTTGCCAATACAGGAGCGAGCACCAAGGAGCAATTCTTAAGTACTATTGGAGGAATTTCATCTGGACCAGGAGCCTTATCTACTGAGAGATTCTGCAAAATAGTTTTGACATGTCTGGTGTGGATCTTAAGTGAGGGAATTTCAGGCGAATTAAAATTAAGTACAGGGACATCTTGATTTATTTCATCTAAGGTTGAGTTGGTGGAGAAAATATCCGCAGGAAGGTTAGCTTTACCTCGTGGGTCACTTACAAGATTGCCAGTCGGAGATTTTAATGGTGGAATGGATGAAGCAGTAGTGAAGTTGGATTTAAATGAGTTAAGAGTAGACCAAAATATTTTGTTATCATTTGGATTATTTAGAAGTTTATTTGCCTGCTTGTGGAGAAAGTTTGATTTAGTTAGGTTTAATACAGTTTTGGCATGATTTCTGATGTTTCTAAAGTAATTAAAGGCTTCATGAGTTTTTGATCTTGTGTATGCATTGTAGGCTATTGCTTTTTGTTCAGTTACTCTAGCACAATTATGGTCATACCATTTAGGTGAATTAGATCTTTTACTGTACTTTTGATGAGGAATAAAAGTTTCCATTCCAATTTTTACAAAATCTTGTATGTGGCTCAAGGTGGAGTGTGCATCATTAGAAAAGAAAGAGGTCCAGGGAATATCAATAAAGAAACCCTGAAGACCCTCCCAGTCTGCCCTATCGTAATGCCATTTAGTCACCAAAACAGGTTCAGAGTGGGAAGGTGTGGTAGGTGATAGACAGGTGGCCTGTATCAGACAGTGATCAGAAGATCCAAGCGGGGACCTCACTGTAACATCATAATTTTCTGAATTGGTTGTTAAAAATAAGTCCAGTAGGTGGGAATTATGATTAGAATTATCTGGTACACGGGTGGGTTGGTTGACTAGTCGAGTGAGATTAAATGAGTCTGCAAATAGCTCACATTCAAGACCAGCATCATCAGTCCTGGCTGAATGAGTGAGCCATTCAACATTATGGACATTAAAATCACCCAACACAGTGATTTCAGAAGAAGCATTTAAGTTGAGGACACTGAGTTGTGAGGACAGAGAATCAAAAGACTTTGCTCTGGAGGAGTATTTGGGGAACGGTAGATGCAACATATGTATTTAAATTTACCAGCAGAAATTAATTTGTATATAGAATAATCAAAATAGGGACAATTGAAACTAGTAACCTCCTCCAGGGCAATTTCAGATTTTGCGAAGCAACATACACCTCCTTTAGGTCTGAAATTTTGGAGCAGTTGATAACCTGGAAAATTAAATCTAGACGTGTCAGATGTGGATGTTACTTGAGTCTCTGTCAAAAAAAGGAGAGTAGGGGATTCTGCTTGAAGAAATTGGTGTACAGAATTGATGTTAGAGTGAAGTCCCCATATATTGCTAAAGAAAAAGCTGCACCGACGAGCAGCTTTGGGACGTTGCAATGCTCTCGACACAGTCGCATGATGACGACCGGGAGGGCCCTGTGTCAATGATCCAACCCTGCCGGGGGTGGATATCCGAGGGACCACCAGGTTTGCTCTTAACAATTGTTCTGCCATATTTATTGGGTAAGGTGTATGGTGTTACATGTATGATATGTAGTGGGAAGAGTAGTGTTTTATGGATAGAGGATAGCAATGTAGGGCAATGTCGTGAATTTGGATGTGTATGTTATATAAAGAGGGTTTTCCTGATACCCCTGATGTGTGAGGCAGAAAGATATGTATCCAGCTACCAAGGCCTGGGAGAGAAAATGGAATTCAGGCTATTCCCTGAGTCTCCCGAAACCTTGGCGGTAGTACTTCCCTGGGCGGGGCTGCCTACCCCTACTGACAAACAAAGAAATTGTGTGTATTTGACCAGCAGAAAAATGTGTTATGCCCAACCAATCAGTCAGTCTGCATGTCTGAGTATAGGAAACAACAGAATACCGCACTACACCTGTTTACACACTAGCCAACTTCTGCATAATTATTCTCGTTTCAGTTATCTCTAAATATCGTGTTAGACGTGAAAGAAAGCTACTAAAGAAGAACGAGCGAGAGAGAGAGAGAGAGAGAGAGAGAGAGAGAGAGAGAGAGAGAGAGAGAGAGAGAGAGAGAAAGAGAGAAAGGGAGAGAGAGAGAGAAAGAGAGAAAGAGAGAGAGAGGAATGGCAGGAACGAAGGGAGGGGAGAGGGTGGAATCAAATTGGAAGAAATAAAAAATACAAAAAAAAAAATGAATTGAAATTATATATCATATCACGTAAAATTAATATAGATGAAAAACTATAAACAAATATACCATAGCATGATAATAAAAGCGCATCATTATATACAGTAGTGTTGATATATCATAGTACTGGGATAATATATAGGTAATAAAGGTAAACATCAACGATAGTAGTGTGGTACCTTTCGTAGTAATCGTGCCATCATAAAATTGGGTTTTATAATAGTCGTAACTACTAGCAGACAAACAGATATATGATTGAAGAAGTCACTTTGAAGCAATGAAAATGTGAGATAGTAAGACTTCTTGCGGACATATTTTCTCAAAGTTTTAATCGAGTCTGCCACTGATCTTAAAAATATAGATCCTTTTTGTCTTCCTTCCTCCCTCCCTCCCTCCCTCTCCCTTTCCCTCCCTCTCTCTCTCTCTGTCTTAAAATAGTGTTAAAATTAAAGGACAAATAGGTACACTTTAATACAGTGATAATAATGATAACCAAGTGTACAGTCACGCTCAAAAGTAGTGTACTACGCCCATAAATTCAAGCTTGGTTATTTATTTAGAAAACAAAAAACAGCATATATATATATATATATATATATATATATATATATATATATATATATATATATATACACAATATATATATTGTATATGCTAGTGTATATTTACTAAATAGATAACCAAACTTGAAATTATGGACTTCGTAGACTACTTTTGAACGTGACTGTACACTTGGTTATCATTATTATCACTGTATACTTATGGATTACTTCACTCTTATGAAACCTGGTGTTAATTGAACTCACTAACACTCTTCTGAGGAGCTACATAGAGTTACACAGATACTCAGATCACACAGACCTTGCAGTCTGGCCTTAATCCGGGAAGCGCGATAGGCCTTCCGGAAGCGAGAATTTGAAGTGCGTTCTAAAACCGCGCCATTATGCTTAGGCGGCAACAAATTGGAGCAGGAATAGGCCAACATGGCAGTTCAACATGGCAAGTATCGATACTATAGATCATAATACACTCACACTCACATCCTTGTATTTTCGTATATCAATAATAAAGAAATATCTGGGGCTTCCTTATCCTTTTTAACTAGAGATGGTGTATATGAGGCCTCCATTAAGGGGAGGTATTTAGTTTGTTCCCTACTTTTTCATCAAGCTTAAAATTACACACCCTAGATCCCCTTTCAAGAGAAATTTGTACATTTTTCGGTAGAAAAATGTCTCGGCCGGAGGCCGGTTGCTCTTAAATTACAGGCTCGCTATCGCTCGCCAGGAAAAAATCGACACCTTAATGGCACGAAAGATCTTAAAATTGACAGAAATGGGGCAAAATGTCTTTAAATATCCAAACTACTAGGGCGAAGGTCTTAAAATCTCAAAAGCAATGGGGCTAAACATGAGGGAGAAAGGGGTCCAGAAAAAAATCCCTCAAGTGGAAATCTCCCCTTAACCAATGTTACAGTATACCGGTACAGTATACTGCTGTTATATGCGTATAAGCTAAATATGATCCACAATTATGAACTTCCTTCTTTTTATCCACTCGTTTCTCTCTTCCTTCCTTCCAATCTCCTTAATTCCACCCCTTCCCTCTCACATCTTTCGGATCCAATTTTCTCTCTCTCTCTCTCTCTTTATCTCTTCTTTCTTTGATTGTCTTCTCAAACTGACTTTCTCCTCCCTCTTAACCCCTGTCCTCCTCCCCTCTCACTCCCTTTTAACCCCTGTCCTCCTCCCCTCTCACTCCCTCTTAACCACTATCCTCCTCCCCTCTCACTCCCTCTTAACCCCTATCCTCCTCCCCTCTCACTCCCTCTTAACCCCTATCCTCCTCCCCTCTCACTCCCTCTTAACCTCTGTCCTCCTCCCCTCACTCTCTCTTAACCTCTGTCCTCCTCCCCTCTCACTCCCTCTTAACCACTGTCCTCCTCCTCTCTCACTCCCTCTTAACCTCTGTCCTCCTCCCCTCTCACTCCCTCTTAACCTCTGTCCTCCTCCAGTCTCACTCCCTCTTAACCTGTCCTCCTCCCCTCTCACTCCCTCTTAACCACTGTCCTCCTCCCCTCTCACTCCCTCTTAACCACTATCCTCCTCCCCTCTCACTCCCTCTTAACCACTATCCTCCTCCCCTCTCACTCCCTCTTAACCACTATCCTCCTCCCCTCTCACTCCCTCTTAACCACTATCCTCCTCCCCTCTCACTCCCTCTTAACCCCTGTCCTCCTCCCCTCTCACTCCCTCTTATCCCCTGTCCTCCTCCCCTCTCACTCCCTCTGGGATTCGTCGACACCTGGGACAATTTCTACTACGATGACTATTTGTTTTCGGACGATGGAGTTCATCTGAACCAGGTGGGAGCAGCACGTTTTGGGCGTCTTCTCAACGATGCGGTGAAGGATTTTCGGAGAAGAAATCGACTCAGCACAGGACAACCAGGAAGGAGGACCGAAGACAGCGAGGACGGCAACCTACAAAGGAATTAAATACTAATCCGTCAAGAACCGCGAATTTGGATAAATCTCCACCAACACGACCCAAATTCAAAACCGTCAGGGATAACGACCGAGGACCGAGGACAGCCATGAATGTAAATGTAGATCCGACCAGAACCAAAAATTCGATGAAAGAACGTTCTGCGAGTTCTAAAACCGCAACTTTAAAGGTTTTCTATGCAAACGCTCGTAGCATACGCAATAAATTTTCAGATTTAGAGGAACTAGTGTTTACAGAAAATTATGATGTGATTGGCATAACAGAATCTTGGCTCAATACAGAAGATAGAGACTTTTTAGCAGAGTATTCACTTCCCGGTTATGTAATGTTTGAGAACAGCCGAATAAATAAAAATGGAGGTGGCGTTTTATTTTATATCAAAGAAAGTCTTAACCCGACCCTCGTGTCAAAACCTCAAATTGTGAACGTCGACACATCTTTTGTGCTAATAAAGAATAATAAAGGTACAAAAATAATACTTGCGTTAATATACAGACCTCCAGCTCAATCAGTGCAAACTGACCGAGAAATTTACGAACAAATTGCAGATGTAAGTAACTCACAAGATACCGTAATTTTTGGCGACTTTAATTTACCTGTGACCAAGTGGGGCGATACTCTTACTTCACACTCCGGACATGACTTGTATACGAACTTGCAAGAGAGTTCGCTTTATCAATTTGTTCGAACGCCGACCCGTGGTAATAACGTTCTTGACATTGTACTTGCAACAAAAGAAGAATTGATAGAGAATTTGAATGTTGGTGATGAATTCAGTAACAGCGACCATCGTACGATAACTTTCACTTTAAAGTTTACTAGTAACGAACCAAATAGTAGCATCGAAAAAGTCCCTAATTTCAAGAAAGCAAACTTCCATAAACTTAGAGCTATGTTTAAAGAAACTGACTGGAGCTTTTTAATTAACAATAACGATATAAATACATCTTGGAAGTTATTCGAAACCACTTACCTAAAAGCAGTGCAAGACTGCATACCATCGAAAATACGGCGTCCAGGCCAAAATAATAAGCCCAAATGGTGGAATAAAGATATTTCAAACTGCCTGCTTGCTAAAAAATTTGCTAATGATAGATTAAAATCCTCACAAAATGACGAAGAACGGGTGAAATTTGTAGAGCTACGACGCAAAGCCAAAAAGTTAATTAAGCAAAGTAAAAAGACCTTAGAGTTACATATTGCGAATCAAAGTAAAACAAACCCGAAAGAATTCTATAGTTATATCAGAAAGAAAAAAGTAGTTACTTCAACTGTTGGACCGTTAGTCGATGAAAAAGGAGAATACACCAAAGACGAAGTACAAATGAGTAATGCCCTCAATACCTTCTTTGCATCAGTTTTTACAACCGAAGACCTCAGTGATATCCCTACACCATCGCCGATTCAGATTGATAATTCAGATCTTCTAAGCAATATTACCGTTACAGAGAGAGAAGTATTGAATTGTTTAGATAAACTCAAAGTAAATAAAACGCCAGGACCTGATACAATCTCGCCTAGAGTTCTAAAGGAAGCTAAGAATGAGCTCTCCAAACCACTGACATTACTATTCAATAAATCCTTGCAGTCTGGAACTATGCCTGATCAGTGGAAGCTAGCCAACGTAACACCGATATTCAAAAAAGGCAGCAAATCCCTACCCAGTAACTATCGTCCAATTAGCTTAACCTCAGTTGTATGTAAAATGCTAGAAACGGTCATACGAGACAGACTCGTAAATCACTTAGAGGAAAATAACATACTTAAAGATACTCAACACGGCTTTCGTAAAAAACGTTCCTGTTTAACAAACCTCTTAGACTTCTTCCACGATATCCTCAACCTCTACGATGAGAGTAAAGCTGTAGATATTATATACCTTGATTTTCAAAAGGCCTTTGACAAAGTTCCCCACAAACGTTTACTGCTAAAACTAAAAGCGCATGGAATACAAGACGGTGTGTTGAAATGGATAGAAAATTGGCTCAACAACAGAAAGCAAAGAGTAGTCATAAACGGTAAGGCATCTAAATGGACCAATGTAAGTAGCGGGGTACCCCAGGGATCGGTACTAGGACCAATTCTCTTTCTAATTTACATCAACGACATAGATGAGGGTCTCACCTGCACAATCTCAAAATTTGCTGACGATACAAAAATTGCAAATAGCGTACTCTCAAAAGAACAAGTTGACGATATGCAACACAATCTAGATAAATTGTCATGTTGGGCCCAAATTTGGCAAATGAGTTTCAATGCGGATAAATGTAAAGTACTACATGTCGGATACCTAAATGAGAAAGCAAACTATTCGATGAATGGCACTCAGCTTAAGAATGTAAACAGAGAAACTGATCTGGGAGTAACAATATCGAGTAACCTAAAACCGAGTCAACAATGTTCAGAAGTTGTTAAGAAGGCAAACAAAATAATTGGCTTTATAGGCAGGTCATTTGAGCATAAATCCAAAGAAGTTATCCTAACCCTTTACAATTCCTTAGTCCGCCCTCTTCTGGAATACTGCGTTCAATCCTGGTGCCCTTATTACCAAAAAGATATAAACAAGCTAGAACGAGTTCAACGTAGAGTTACCAAAATGATACCTAGCCTAAAGAACAAACCATACGAAGAGCGTCTTAGAGAATTAAATCTATTTCCTTTAACCCAGCGCAGATTAAGAGGCGACTTAATTCAAGTGTTCAAAATCATCAAAGGCATCGACAATATGAACTGTAGTAAGTACTTCACTATCAACCAATCTAATTACACACGGGGAAACGGTTGCAAAATTATTGGTAAATCTTTTAACTCGCACGAATCTAAGAATTTCTTCTTCAATCGAGTTGTCAACTTGTGGAATGGGCTTCCCCGAAACGTTATAGACTGCAGCACCGTTGATTCATTTAAATTCCGCCTAGACAAATATCTCGCATCAAACCCGCGACTGACTGCGTTTGTAAATGAATAACTTTATCCTCCCCTCAGTTACTAACCCATATGTCCCCTACTAACTTCCTAGTCCTGCCACGTTAGTGGCAGGGCAGTAGTTCCCTTTCCAATGTTCCCTTACCCACTCTAAACCACTGTTTGGACACTTGATCCTCAGTGTTTTGGAGGACAAGCAGCCTAGAAGGGTCACGAGATCTGTTGTTGCTTGATTTCCTTTGTACTCCTTTGTACTCCTCTTAATCACTATCCACCTCCCCTCTCATTCCCTCTTAACCACTCTCCTCCTCCCCTCTTAACCCCTGTCCACCTCCCCTCTCACTCCCTCTTATCCCCTGTCCACCTCCCCTCTCACTCCCTCTTAACCACTCTCCTCCTCCCCTCTCACTCCCTCT
>JBAKBP010027144.1:0-30587 GCA_037953745.1 Lithodes maja
CCGCATGTCAAAATATAGAGTAGAACACATTAGGATATGGTGGGTTACGTTTGAATAGTAACGTTTTATTTGGTGGGTTACGTTTGAATAGTAACGTTTTATTTGGTGGGTTACGTTTGAATAGTAACGTTTTATTTGGTGGGTTACGTTTGAAGAGTAACGTTTTATTTGGTGGGTTACGTTTGAATAGTAACGTTTTATTTGGTGCGTTACGTTTGAAGAGTAACGTTTTATTTGGTGGGTTACGTTTGAATAGTAACGTTTTATTTGGTGGGTTACGTTTGAATAGTAATGTTTTATTTGGTGGGTTACGTTTGAATAGTAACGTTTTATTTGGTGGTGTAATGAATTATGGCACAAGGTAATCTTTGAAACCATTATTCCTTACTATACATAATGTAGATTATATTGTGTATGACGGCGCTATTATATTGTGTATGACGGCGCTATTATATTGTGTATGACGGCGCTATTATATTGTGTATGACGGCGCTATTATATTGTGTATGACGGCGCTATTATATTGTGTATGACGGCGCTATTATATTGTGTATGACGGCGCTATTATATTGTGTATGACGGCGCTATTATATTGTGTATGACGGCGCTATTATATTGTGTATGACGGCGCTATTATATTGTGTATGACGGCGCTATTATATTGTGTATGACGGCGCTATTATATTGTGTATGACGGCGCTATTATATTGTGTATGACGGCGCTATTATATTGTGTATGACGGCGCTATTATATTGTGTATGACGGCGCTATTATATTGTGTATGACGGCGCTATTATATTGTGTATGACGGCGCTATTATATTGTGTATGACGGCGCTATTATATTGTGTATGACGGCGCTATTATATTGTGTATGACGGCGCTATTATATTGTGTATGACGGCGCTATTATATTGTGTATGACGGCGCTATTATATTGTGTATGACGGCGCTATTATATTGTGTATGACGGCGCTATTATATTGTGTATGACGGCGCTATTATATTGTGTATGACGGCGCTATTATATTGTGTATGACGGCGCTATTATATTGTGTATGACGGCGCTATTATATTGTGTATGACGGCGCTATTATATTGAGTATGACGGCGCTATTATATTGTGTATGACGGCGCTATTATATTGTGTATGACGGCACTATTATATTGTGTATGACGGCGCTATTATATTGTGTATGACGGCGCTATTATATTGTGTATGACGGCGCTATTATATTGTGTATGACGGCGCTATTATATTGTGTATGACGGCGCTATTATATTGTGTATGACGGCGCTATTATATTGTGTATGACGGCGCTATTATATTGTGTATGACGGCGCTATTATATTGTGTATGACGGCGCTATTATATTGTGTATGACGGCGCTATTATATTGTGTATGACGGCGCTATTACATTGTGTATGACGGCGCTATTACATTGTGTATGACGGCTGTGACGCATGTCGAGTATGAGCATGCTGTACAGAACGCCCAGTCAGGCCCCACTCTCGCTAGGATCGTCAGGGCAGGAACTTTGGCTGTAGTCTGTGTAGAGTTTCCTAACTTAGTTTATGTGAACCGTTGTACTATAAGTATTATCATTATGTATTTTGTTTTCTTCTAAGTCAACGAGTTCTATTTTATATCATTAGATATAAGTATTGTGTGTGGGACTTATATGTAATGATGAGGGGAGAGAGAGAGAGATATTACGTAACGGGGATCAGTGAGTGCGCCACGCGGGCCGGTAGGCCTAATTCCCTCCTCCCTCCTCCCTTCCTCCCTTTCAGCGCGTGGGAAGTTCTTTGTCGATCCCAGATTGAGAGAGAATATGACGTCATGATTGCCAGTGGGCGGTCCTTAGTAGTTGGCGATATGCTCACTAGAGGGCCGAGTATAAAAAGGGAAGTCTAGCCGTATTTTCCCCAGAACTCATCAGGCAAAGCGACTTCTCATATCCCTTGCAACTATCCATATTCTTCCGACTGATGTGAACTTTCTCTACTCTCTGAACAGCCTATCTTCTTCTCTTCTCGTCCCTGTTTAACCTCCATGACCCCTTTGGTGCAGATTTAGTCAGCCAAAGTATTATCGCTTGAGTTCTCACGAGATAAGTGCCTGTTAGATAGCCTATTTTTGGAAGGGTTAACTAGAATAGGATTGATTGATGTTTGTTGCACTCGTATATGCATTTCCCTGTGTGCGATTATTCATGTTCCTGTTTTCTGCTGGTTTAGGCAATGCTAGACTGGGATAGGGTTTCTGAGTTGTGATTTCCTATGAGTGCTAGGTTGGTTGAACCAGCACAATTGCAACGGAGACGTGGGAAGCCTAGGGGGTCTTTTTGATTGTGTACCGTGGGAGTTTAGCACTGTGTTGCGAGTGAGGGCTTTTGCCTGTGCCACCCAACACTGTGCTATCTCATTTGCTTGACTTTGAGAGGATCGCCAGGAGAGAACCAGATACTAGTGATCTGGATCTCTCAAGAGAGCATCCCGTCAATTACCGTAATTTGGCCGCACAGTCTTAAGGACCTCGCTAGGCTACGAGCCGCTTGCTCAGCCATTGTCTCTTAACCTTAGATATCCCAGCTAGACTTTGCTCGACCAGCAGATACAGTATAGTATTGAAGCTTCTCCTTATGTATATTATTGTTTAAGCACTATTGATTTCATGTGTGGCACGCTTAGCTACTTCAGAGATTAGTGGCCCACGAGCACAATCTTAGTAGGCTATTGCCAGTGCATTGTCGGAGTACTTCTTCTTAATGTTTGCCATATCCTATTGCTTATTCTTATAATTCTTCTTATGTCAATTTAAAGCCTTTAATTACCAGTGAGTTATTCATTAAATTGCTGTTCAAAATCCGATACTTACTTCTTATGAGTATTCGAGAAGCATCTAACTTATCAGAAGATTCCTTGCTTGATGCTCGAGGACTATTGTTTAACGTAACGTAATAGTGCCGATCCGAAGTAGAGGGTGGAGGACTTCTTAAGTTCTTAGTTCAAGGGTGGATTACTTCGGCTTCGGCCAACACTATTCTTTAGTGTTGTAGTACTTTCTTCTTTGTTTGATTGTTGACCAGACTAGATAACTCCCGTCTTGTTATTAGTCTGTTGTGTAAAACGCTAGTACCGAGTTCTTGTATACCCCGTTATAGCAGATAGAACTCTGGAGGGTAGTGGCGTTTTTTGTTCGGCTGGCAGTACTCTGGGGTTGGGATCGTGTGTTTCCGTTGTGGCAGCGAGCCATACTCGAGTCCTGTGTAAGAGCCCTAGTGTACCCGAGTGCCCGGTCGTAACAAATGGCGACCTTGCTTAGGATTTTGTGAACAGTATAATTTTTTTTTTGCAGAGTTGTACAACATTTGTTTGTTGGTACTTTAGCGTACATATTGAAGAATATTTTTTTTTGTAAGGCAATTAGGAGAGCATTTAAGAGACTCCAGTTAATTTAGTAATTAGTGCTTGCATAAGGGAGTTTAACACTTTTGTCTCGAGAATTTTTTGGTGAACTTCAGTATGTCGGGCCCTAGTACTGACGAGGAGCGAGAGATGCTATGTGAGGAGGTGCCGTTAGTAACTAGTGAGGAGGATGCTAGACTTTTTGTGAGTAAGCAGTACCACGTGACGGAGGAGAGGCTGACTGGGGTGAATGTTTATGGCTTGCACCTGATAGCCAAGGTTTTGGGTCTATCCAATGTAGGAGGGATGTCCAAGGGGGAGCTGATTTCCTGGGTGTTGCGTGGGCGACATGGGGTTTCGGAGGAGAGGGCGTTTGGGGGGGTTCCTCCCCAGATCCCCTCTCACTCGACTCCCACAGTGCCGTCCACTCAGTTGCCGGAGGTTAGCACTCTCCCACAGAGGGATGAGAATTGGAAGATTGGAGTGCCCTCGGGCGGTGCGTATGGTGGTTCCCCAGTTCTTGCCCCCCCTCCTTCAGTAGTGGCAGCTCCCTCTTCCTGCCTGTCTCCAGATATGATATTTAAACTTGAGCTTGCTAAAATTGAGGCTAGGAGGCAGGAGAATGAGACTAGGAAGCAGGAGAATGAGACTAGGAGGCATGAGATTGAGGTCAGGAGGCACGAGGCTGAGCTTAGATACGACTCCGAGAAATATTGTGCTCAGATAGACTTAGATAAGACTCGTGCAGAGTCGACAGGGATTCGGATGGGCCGGGAGGGCCAAGTAAGAGAACAGTCCTTGTCTCACTTAGTCAAATTGGTGCCGGCATTTAGTGAAACTGAAGTCACAGAATTTTTTAATCGTTTTGAGAAGAAGTGTAGGGAGCATAATTGGCCTGAAGAGAAGTGGGCAGCTCTGGTCTCCTCAAGACTTACGGGTAAGGGTCTGAAGGCTTATGATGCACTGCCTTTAGAGTCTTGCATTGACTACCCAGAATTGAAGAGAGCTGTCCTACGGGCATACGAGTTGCAACCAGAAACATATCGATTGAAGTTTCGGGGTGTTACAAAGACTAGGGAGGCGACCTTTCTTGAGCATGCCCGGGACTTAAAAGATGCACTTACAAACTGGACACGTTCTGAGAAAGCTGAGACGGCCGAACAGTTGACTGAGCTGTTTCTGCTCGAGCAGTTTTATAAGTGTACAGGTGCAGAAATGACTTTAACTATTAAAGAAAAGAATCCAAAAACTCTACAGGAGGCAGCTGAGATGGCTGACCTCCGGCTATCATTAATTCGTGGGTGCGGGTCTGCCCAGCGTAGTGAGGCAGGTAACAAGGGGCGTGACGCCCCACCCCCCCGAGTTAGTAATATATCTTATGCAAACAAGTACAAGAGTTATGATACCAAGACTGACCACAAGACTAGCACCGTCCCATTTAAGAAGGGGCCGGGCCCTTCCCAGTACCAAGGGAAGCCCAAAGGGGAGTTAGAGTGTTATCAATGTCATAAAAAGGGGCACTTTGCAAGAGTCTGTCCTAGCAAACCACCTACAGCAGCTGTGTCTTTGGCCTGCAACATTGGTGTGTCTCTGAAGCCTTCTGAGTTTGCCCGGGGCAGTTCGTCAGAGGCTGAGGCACAGCCAATGCAGAAGCACCTGGGAGGCTCGAACCCTGCTCAGGATGTTTTTTGCGACCATAGAGGACGGGGTTGCGTGATGTGGGCGGGGCGCAAGCATGGAGTAGAGGTCTTGCGTGATACAGGTGCTTCCCAGACTTTGATGAAAAACTTGACTGGCTACCCTATAAATGCGGCTCGGGTGGTGGTGGTGCAGGGTATTAATGCAACTCGGTCATACCCGCTGGTGCGGTTGGAGTTGGAGGTGGATGGTGTGGCACGTGAATTGGATGTTGGGATTGTGGAGAAACTGCCAGTGGAGGGCGTCGACCTTCTTCTCGGCAACGACTTTGCAATGCCCGCTTCTGAGGTTCTACCCTTAGTCGTTGCCGAGAGGCCGGCCGACGTGAGTAGGGAAGAGCGAGAGTGGGTCGAGCGGTGCCAGGCACAACCCATGGCGTGTGCTGTCACCCGAGCTCGGGCAGCTAAAGTGTCACAGCCTAGTCCTCCGTCTTCAGACCAGCAGAGGAACGATCAACAGGAGGAGGCTAAAGCTGGAGTTGGTTTTAAGAGTTTTGACTCGGCGGCTCTCCTGGGTGATTCAGTATTAGCACCATTACTTAGTTCTGGAGTAGCCCCTGGGCCTGTCATCGAGAGTGACGAGGCTGGGCATGACGAGTCTCCACGACAGCAACGTTATGAACATCGAGAGAGACAGAGGGAGCAGCTCAGTATCGGGGAGGGTCATGCATTGCTCCGGGAGCAGTTAGATCGCTTGGCACCCTCAGATATACGTCGGTTGCAGCTGGAGGACCCTGAGCTCCAAACGTGTGCTAATGGAGCTGTGGAGCTCGACGAGGACGGTGATGCACAGCCGGGAGATTTTTTTTATTTAGATGGCATCCTGTATCGGCGTTTTCAAGACCCTAACCGTGGCTGGAAGATGGGGTCCGGGGTAGTGGACCAGTTGATGGTGCCGCGGGAGTGCAGGGATAGCCTACTGAGTTTGGCGCATGACACACCGCTGGCAGGACATTTGGGGGTAAGAAAAACGGTGGCGGCTTTGGGGAAGTTGTTTTGGTGGCCGGGGATGAAGTCTCATGTGCAGTCCTGGATAAACTCATGTGATATTTGTCAACGGGTCGGGAAACCAAACCAAGTTATTCCTAAAGCTCCGTTGCACCCTATTCCTGTAATTGGGCCACCTTTTAGTAAGATTGTTGTTGACATGGTTGGTCCCCTCCCTCCCACAAAGGCTGGTAATAAATTTTTGTTAACCATCATGGATGTTGCCACTAGATACCCCGATGCATACCCCATGAAAAACGGCATGGCTAAGACGGTAGTCAGTAACTTGTTGTGGTACTTTTCAAGGTACGGGTACCCGGAGGAGATTCAGTCTGATCAGGGGTCCAATTTCACCTCCAATCTCTTTAAGCAAACAATGCAACAGCATGGAATACGGGCGGTGGTATCGTCAGCGTATCACCCTGAGAGCCAAGGGGTGCTTGAGCGGTGGCATGCCACCCTTAAAAGCATGCTCAGGTGTTATTGTGCTGATAACGGAAGAGATTGGGATCTTGGATTGCCGTATGTACTGTTTGCTGCTCGGGAAGTGCCTGGTGAGAGCCTGGGATTTAGTCCAAACGAGCTGATTTTTGGACACCGAGTCAGGGGCCCCCTTAATATGCTGCGGGAAATTTGGGAAGGAACTGTGCCGCCTTGTTCCTTGTTGAAGTATGTGTTTGAAAGCCGTGAGCGCATGCTTAAGAGTCTGGAGATGGCAGGTCGGAATTTAACAGGGTCACAAGCTTTAATGAAGGACAGGTATGATCGCAAAGTGAAGCTCCGGGAGTTCATTGTGGGACAGGAGGTGTTGATTTTGTTGCCTTTGGTGGGTAACCCCTTGTCGGCGAAGTATACTGGACCCTATAAAATTGTGGAGAAAATTTCGGACCTAGATTACCTTGTTGCCACTCCAGACAGGAGGAAGAAGAATCAGTTATGTCACGTGAACCTGATAAAAGAGTATGTGAGGCGCCCCTCTGAGCCTCTCACTGTCCCTGTGTTGGCTTGTTGCGGCCGTGGTGGAGAAGGAGAGGGGGACAGTCAAGCTTCAGAGGAGGATAGCTGGGATCACCATGTTTCAGCGGATCAGTAAGCGGGGAACTCGAGCCTAAGGGCTGACGAGGCTATAGCCCATTTGCCTGAGCCGCAATTTGAAGCTATCCGTCAGTTGCTCGGTTTATACCCCACTGTATTCGCTGAACATCCAGGCCTCACTACTCAGGCTATGCATGATGTTGACGTGGGGCACCATCTACCCTTTAAGTCAATCCCATACCGTGTGCCCCCCATAAAACTACCCGCTCTGAGGGATGAGTTGGAGTATATGCTCGGTAGAGGGTTGATAGAGAAAGGTACCGTTAAATGGACTTCCCCCGTAACACTGCAGCCTAAACCAGATGGCAAGGTACGCTTCTGTATTGATTTCCGTAGGCTAAACGGTTTGACTCCAACTAACCCATATCCTCTTCCTCGGGTTGATGATAGTGTTGATAAAATTGGTAATGCTCGGTTTTTGTCTAAAGTTGATTTAGTAAAAGGTTACTGGCAAGTATCTTTGTCCGAGCGCGCTAAAGAGGTATGTGGTTTTGTGGTGGACGGGAGTACTTACCGGTGTAATGTTATGCCCTACGGACTTAAGAATGCACCAGCAACGTTTCAGAACCTG
Source organism: Lithodes maja (assembly GCA_037953745.1). Lineage (NCBI taxonomy): Eukaryota > Metazoa > Arthropoda > Malacostraca > Decapoda > Lithodidae > Lithodes > Lithodes maja. Next base: position 7,763 of record JBAKBP010027144.1, read on the forward strand.
ATGAATGAAATTGTCAAGGACATTCCAAATTGCACCGTATACTTGGACGATGTAATCATTTATGATGACGACTTTGAGAGCCATTGTGAGCACCTGGAGACCTTGTTCCGGAAACTTAGTGAAGCAAGTCTGGTAGTAAATTTGGCAAAGTGTGACTTCGTAAAAGCCACTGTGCAGTACCTTGGGTTTGTAGTGGGCAGGGGACAGGTGTGCCCCCCTCAGAACAAGGTACAGGCTATCAATAAATTTCCGCACCCAACCACCAAGAAGCAGATCATGAGATTCTTGGGTATGATAGGCTACTACAGACGCTTTATAAAAGGTTACTCCACGGTGTTGGCACCTCTCACAGATTTGTTATCTAAAGACAAAAAGTTTTTGTGGGCGCCTGAGTGTGAAAAGGCTTTTAATTTAGTGAAGCATTTGCTGTGTACTCACCCGATACTCAGGGCCCCAGACTTTAACAGGCCTTTTCAGCTGGCAACAGATGCTAGTGGTGTAGGGGCTGGTGCCGTCTTGCTACAGACAGACAATGAAGGTGTGGAACACCCAGTAAGTTTCTTTTCTAAGAAGTTCAATGCTGCACAAAAGAACTATTCTACAATAGAAAAGGAATTACTGGCGATTGTGCTGTCACTCAGGCACTTCGAGGTGTATGTTCCAGCCTATGGCCCAGTCGTGGTTATCTACACTGATCATCACCCTTTGAGATTCCTAAATCAATTTCACAATCGCAATATGAGACTGACCCGGTGGTCATTGATGTTGCAGGAGTATAACCTGGACATCCGGCATATTGCGGGATGTGACAATGTGATTGCGGATTGTTTATCGAGGGTAGATGATCAGTCGTAGGCTATCACAGGTGTATGATCCCGAAGAGATTGACACACGGGTAGCCTCCTGCTTTGGTTTGAGTAGTATTTTGCGCTTGGTGCTTGTTGGCTCGCGGTTGTAGCCCAGCGTATTGGGTCGTAAAGCAGGATTGTTGAGCGTTTGGTATAGAAGAAAATAGGCTGCCCTTATAGTGCAGCCGGAAAAAAACATATTAAAATATAAAAAATCATATAAAAACTCTTTCTTTTTGATATAGATAATTGTATAAGTTTGTCATAGCCTATAGTGTTTGAGTAGTCCACGAACTATCAAACGGCTGAGCTGCTGTAAGCTCGCTCTGGGAGCATGATATTATGTCTTTTACTATTGTTGGGAGGAGTTATGAAATGTGAATTTTTTTTTTATAAGATGTGTTTTAGTGATAAACTCAGCGTTGTTTTAGTGCCATGCGGTCGCTGGGTGTGAGGGGTTTGATGGGGTTCTGTATATCAGATTTTAGCTCAGGGTTGAGCAAGTAAAATCTTGGGGGAGGTGTGACGCATGTCGAGTATGAGCATGCTGTACAGAACGCCCAGTCAGGCCCCACTCTCGCTAGGATCGTCAGGGCAGGAACTTTGGCTGTAGTCTGTGTAGAGTTTCCTAACTTAGTTTATGTGAACCGTTGTACTATAAGTATTATCATTATGTATTTTGTTTTCTTCTAAGTCAACGAGTTCTATTTTATATCATTAGATATAAGTATTGTGTGTGGGACTTATATGTAATGATGAGGGGAGAGAGAGAGAGATATTACGTAACGGGGATCAGTGAGTGCGCCACGCGGGCCGGTAGGCCTAATTCCCTCCTCCCTCCTCCCTTCCTCCCTTTCAGCGCGTGGGAAGTTCTTTGTCGATCCCAGATTGAGAGAGAATATGACGTCATGATTGCCAGTGGGCGGTCCTTAGTAGTTGGCGATATGCTCACTAGAGGGCCGAGTATAAAAAGGGAAGTCTAGCCGTATTTTCCCCAGAACTCATCAGGCAAAGCGACTTCTCATATCCCTTGCAACTATCCATATTCTTCCGACTGATGTGAACTTTCTCTACTCTCTGAACAGCCTATCTTCTTCTCTTCTCGTCCCTGTTTAACCTCCATGACCCCTTTGGTGCAGATTTAGTCAGCCAAAGTATTATCGCTTGAGTTCTCACGAGATAAGTGCCTGTTAGATAGCCTATTTTTGGAAGGGTTAACTAGAATAGGATTGATTGATGTTTGTTGCACTCGTATATGCATTTCCCTGTGTGCGATTATTCATGTTCCTGTTTTCTGCTGGTTTAGGCAATGCTAGACTGGGATAGGGTTTCTGAGTTGTGATTTCCTATGAGTGCTAGGTTGGTTGAACCAGCACAATTGCAACGGAGACGTGGGAAGCCTAGGGGGTCTTTTTGATTGTGTACCGTGGGAGTTTAGCACTGTGTTGCGAGTGAGGGCTTTTGCCTGTGCCACCCAACACTGTGCTATCTCATTTGCTTGACTTTGAGAGGATCGCCAGGAGAGAACCAGATACTAGTGATCTGGATCTCTCAAGAGAGCATCCCGTCAATTACCGTAATTTGGCCGCACAGTCTTAAGGACCTCGCTAGGCTACGAGCCGCTTGCTCAGCCATTGTCTCTTAACCTTAGATATCCCAGCTAGACTTTGCTCGACCAGCAGATACAGTATAGTATTGAAGCTTCTCCTTATGTATATTATTGTTTAAGCACTATTGATTTCATGTGTGGCACGCTTAGCTACTTCAGAGATTAGTGGCCCACGAGCACAATCTTAGTAGGCTATTGCCAGTGCATTGTCGGAGTACTTCTTCTTAATGTTTGCCATATCCTATTGCTTATTCTTATAATTCTTCTTATGTCAATTTAAAGCCTTTAATTACCAGTGAGTTATTCATTAAATTGCTGTTCAAAATCCGATACTTACTTCTTATGAGTATTCGAGAAGCATCTAACTTATCAGAAGATTCCTTGCTTGATGCTCGAGGACTATTGTTTAACGTAACGTAATAGTGCCGATCCGAAGTAGAGGGTGGAGGACTTCTTAAGTTCTTAGTTCAAGGGTGGATTACTTCGGCTTCGGCCAACACTATTCTTTAGTGTTGTAGTACTTTCTTCTTTGTTTGATTGTTGACCAGACTAGATAACTCCCGTCTTGTTATTAGTCTGTTGTGTAAAACGCTAGTACCGAGTTCTTGTATACCCCGTTATAGCAGATAGAACTCTGGAGGGTAGTGGCGTTTTTTGTTCGGCTGGCAGTACTCTGGGGTTGGGATCGTGTGTTTCCGTTGTGGCAGCGAGCCATACTCGAGTCCTGTGTAAGAGCCCTAGTGTACCCGAGTGCCCGGTCGTAACACGGCGCTATTACATTGTGTATGACGGCGCTATTACATTGTGTATGACGGCGCTATTATATTGTGTATGACGGCGCTATTACATTGTGTATGACGGCGCTATTATATTGTGTATGACGGCGCTATTATATTGTGTATGACGGCGCTATTATATTGTGTATGACGGCGCTATTATATTGTGTATGACGGCGCTATTATATTGTGTATGACGGCGCTATTATATTGTGTATGACGGCGCTATTTTATTGTGTATGACGGCGCTATTTTATTGTGTATGACGGCGCTATTATATTGTGTATGACGGCGCTATTATATTGTGTATGACGGCGCTATTATATTGTGTATGACGGCGCTATTATATTGTGTATGACGGCGCTATTATATTGTGTATGACGGCGCTATTATATTGTGTATGACGGCGCTATTATATTGTGTATGACGGCGCTATTATATTGTGTATGACGGCGCTATTATATTGTGTATGACGGCGCTATTATATTGTGTATGACGGCGCTATTATATTGTGTATGACGGCGCTATTATATTGTGTATGACGGCGCTATTATATTGTGTATGACGGCGCTATTATATTGTGTATGACGGCGCTATTATATTGTGTATGACGGCGCTATTATATTGTGTATGACGGCGCTATTATATTGTGTATGACGGCGCTATTATATTGTGTATGACGGCGCTATTATATTGTGTATGACGGCGCTATTATATTGTGTATGACGGCGCTATTATATTGTGTATGACGGCGCTATTATATTGTGTATGACGGCGCTATTATATTGTGTATGACGGCGCTATTATATTGTGTATGACGGCGCTATTATATTGTGTATGACGGCGCTATTATATTGTGTATGACGGCGCTATTATATTGTGTATGACGGCGCTATTATATTGTGTATGACGGCGCTATTATATTGTGTATGACGGCGCTATTATATTGTGTATGACGGCGCTATTATATTGTGTATGACGGCGCTATTATATTGTGTATGACGGCGCTATTATATTGTGTATGACGGCGCTATTATATTGTGTATGACGGCGCTATTATATTGTGTATGACGGCGCTATTATATTGTGTATGACGGCGCTATTATATTGTGTATGACGGCGCTATTATATTGTGTATGACGGCGCTATTATATTGTGTATGACGGCGCTATTATATTGTGTATGACGGCGCTATTATATTGTGTATGACGGCGCTATTATATTGTGTATGACGGCGCTATTATATTGTGTATGACGGCGCTATTATATTGTGTATGACGGCGCTATTATATTGTGTATGACGGCGCTATTATATTGTGTATGACGGCGCTATTATATTGTGTATGACGGCGCTATTATATTGTGTATGACGGCGCTATTATATTGTGTATGGCGGCGCTATTATATTGTGTATGACGGCGCTATTATATTGTGTATGACGGCGCTATTGTGTATGACGGCGCTATTATATTGTGTATGACGGCGCTATTGTATTGTGTATGACGGCGCTATTGTGTATGACGGCGCTATTATATTGTGTATGACGGCGCTATTATATTGTGTATGACGGCGCTATTATATTGTGTATGACGGCGCTATTATATTGTGTATGACGGCGCTATTATATTGTGTATGACGGCGCTATTATATTGTGTATGACGGCGCTATTATATTGTGTATGACGGCGCTATTATATTGTGTATGACGGCGCTATTATATTGTGTATGACGGCGCTATTATATTGTGTATGACGGCGCTATTATATTGTGTATGACGGCGCTATTATATTGTGTATGACGGCGCTATTATATTGTGTATGATGGCGCTATTGTGTATGACGGCGCTATTATATTGTGTATGACGGCGCTATTATATTGTGTATGACGGCGCTATTATATTGTGTATGACGGCGCTATTATATTGTGTATGACGGCGCTATTATATTGTGTATGACGGCGCTATTATATTGTGTATGACGGCGCTATTATATTGTGTATGACGGCGCTATTATATTGTGTATGACGGCGCTATTATATTGTGTATGACGGCGCTATTATATTGTGTATGACGGCGCTATTATATTGTGTATGACGGCGCTATTATATTGTGTATGACGGCGCTATTATATTGTGTATGACGGCGCTATTATATTGTGTATGACGGCGCTATTATATTGTGTATGACGGCGCTATTATATTGTGTATGACGGCGCTATTATATTGTGTATGACGGCGCTATTATATTGTGTATGACGGCGCTATTATATTGTGTATGACGGCGCTATTATATTGTGTATGACGGCGCTATTATATTGTGTATGACGGCGCTATTGTGTATGACGGCGCTATTATATTGTGTATGACGGCGCTATTGTGTATGACGGCACTATTGTGTATGACGGCGCTATTGTGTATGACGGCGCTATTATATTGTGTATGACGGCGCTATTGTGTATGACGGCGCTATTATATTGTGTATGACGGCGCTATTATATTGTGTATGACGGCGCTATTGTGTATGACGGCGCTATTATATTGTGTATGACGGCGCTATTGTGTATGACGGCGCTATTTTATTGTGTATGACGGCGCTATTGTGTACGACGGCGCTATTATATTGTGTATGACGGCGCTATTGTGTATGACGGCGCTATTATATTGTGTATGACGGCGCTATTGTGTATGACGGCGCTATTATATTGTGTATGACGGCGCTATTGTGTATGACGGCGCTATTGTGTATGACGGCGCTATTATATTGTGTATGACGGCGCTATTATATTGTGTATGACGGCGCTATTTCAGTCCTTCTACGTAAGCATTATAAACCCAGGACAAGTACAAGTACATACAAGGATATATTAAGGGGGGTCACCGGCTTTTTTTGTTTTATTTTTCTCTCCTTTTATTTCTTTCCCTGGCTTTTATCCATTCGGCCCCATTCAGCCAACTGTTTTAAGACGTTTATCCCCATCTAGATGTCGATTTCTTCCTGGCGAGCGATAGCGAGCCAGCATTGTATGGAGAAATCCGGCTTCGCCGGAGAAATTTTTCTATCGAAAAATATAAAAATTTAGCTAACTTGCTGTCAAAACAAATATATATATATGCTGGCTCGCTACCGCTCGCCAGGAAAATATTGACACCTGGATGGGGGTAAACTTCTTAAAATAGTAGGCTGAATGGGGCCGAATGAAAACAAGCCAAAGCGAGATGGAGAGAAAGAGAAAAAAAGCGAGGTGGGCTCCCTTAAGCTCAGACAATAGTACTGAGGGATAAAGGAAAATGATAATATATTCCAACTCTTACACAAATACGCTTGCATACATACAGAAATATATGTGTCCACGACCGGGAATCTAACCCACACTTTTAGGATGTGGAGCCAGGCATCATACCCATCACGTTATGGGCTGATATAACCTTTGAAACTAGTATTTAGGATGTGGAGCCAGGCATCATACCCATCACGTTATGGGCTGATATAACCTTTCTATCTATCTATCTATTGCCTGACGCCGTGATCCCCGAAGGGGTGGCCACGAACGAACCGCCCCCATGCACCTCTGTCCCCAGTCAGTCGACGCCCCTCCCCCCAACCAGCACCGCCTTCGTTCATGTAGTTCCTCACTCCATCCTTCCACCTCATATTCGGTCTACCTCTCCCCCTCTGTCCCTCCACCTCGCTCTCGTACACCCTCTTAGTCATTCTCTCGCTTTCCATACGTTCCATATGGCCGAACCATCTCAAGTTGTTCCTTTTCACACTTTCCAGCACATCTACCTCCACACCACACCGCCTTCTTACTTCCTCATTAGTCTGTTTATCCCTCCATGTAACTCCGCACGCACTCCTTAAGGAATTCATTTCCACTGCTCTCACTCTTGGTCTGAGTCTCTCAACCAACGTCCATGCTTCGCTTCCGTAAGTCAGTGTCGGGATTACCACACTGTCATGCAAGGACTTCTTCACTTCCATACTGACCACCCTATTTCTTGTTACTGCTTTTAGCGTTCCTACAACCCTCTTCCCCTGTTGTACCCTCTCCCGCACCTCTTCATCCATAGTCCCATCTTTACTCAACACACTGCCCAGATACTTAAAAGAGTTGACGATCTCCATAGCCTGACCGTTCAGCTTCACCTCACACTCTGTGACTTCACCCATTTCGAAGACCATAACCTTGCTCTTCCCCGTATTTACCTTCAAATTCCGTTTTTCGCACACTGTTCCAAACTCATTTACCAGACCCTGCAACTCCCATTCATTATCACTCATCAGAACTGTATCATCCGCAAACAGCAGTATAGGTAGCTTCCACTCAATTCCCTCCCTTTTCAGCGATACACCAACATCCACTGCTCTTGATAGTATTTCTTTCATAACTCCATCCATATATACAGTAAACAACCACGGGGACATCACACACCCCTGTTTCAAACCAACATTCAGGTCAAAGAACTCGCTCTGCTCACTCTCCACACGTACTGCCGCCTTTGCACCCTCATACATGCTCTTCACTGCTTTCAGCAACTTGCCCTCTACTCCGTATATTCTAAGTACTTTCCACAAACCTTCTCTATCCACTCTGTCATAGGCCTTCTCCAAGTCCATAAAGGCAACATACACCTTTTGTTTCTTCTCCAGATACTTCTCCACAACACAATTCAGGGTAAAAATCTGATCTACACATCCTCTTCCCTTCCTAAAACCTCCCTGCTCGTCGCCTATCCATTTCTCCGTTCTCACTCTCACTCTCTCAATCACTACCCTACTGTATACCTTCCCTACTACGCTTAGAAGACATATTCCTCGGTGGTTACCACACACTCCTCTTTCCCCTTTGCCCTTATATAGGGGGACTATTATGCCAGTCTTCCAGTCATCGGGTGCACTCCCCTTCTCCCATGCTAGTTTGCATATTTTCCATACCCATTCTATCACTATCTCACCACCATACCTCAACATTTCCCCACACACTCCATCTGTTCCTGGTGCTTTCCCCAACTTCACTCTTTTCATGGCTTCCCACACTTCTGACCTCCTGATAACCTTTGAAACTAGTATTTAGGATGTGGAGCCAGGCATCATACCCATCACGTTATGGGCAGATATAACCTTTGAAACTAGTATTTAGGATGTGGAGCCAGGCATCATACCCATCACGTTATGGGCTGATATAACCTTTGAAACTAGTATTTAGGATGTGGAGCCAGGCATCATACCCATCACGTTATGGGCTGATATAACCTTTGAAACTAGTATTTAGGATGTGGAGCCAGGCATCATACCCATCACGTTATGGGCTGATATAACCTTTGAAACTAGTATTTAGGATGTGGAGCCAGGCATCATACCCATCACGTTATGGGCTGATATAACCTTTGAAACTAGTATTTAGGATGTGGAGCCAGGCATCTTACCCATCACGTTATGGACTGATATAACCTTTGAAACTAGTATTTAGGATGTGGAGCCAGGCATCATACCCATCACGTTATGGGCTGATATAACCTTTGAAACTAGTATTTAGGATGTGGAGCCAGGCATCATACCCATCACATTATGGGCTGATATAACCTTTGAAACTAGTATTTAGGATGTGGAGCCAGGCATCATACCCATCACGTTATGGGCTGATATAACCTTTGAAACTAGTATTTAGGATGTGGAGCCAGGCATCATACCCATCACGTTATGGGCTGATATAACCTTTGAAACTAGTATTTAGGATGTGGAGCCAGGCATCATACCCATCACGTTATGGGCTGATATAACCTTTGAAACTAGTATTTAGGATGTGGAGCCAGGCATCATACCCATCACGTTATGGGCTGATATAACCTTTGAAACTAGTATTTAGGATGTGGAGCCAGGCATCATACCCATCACGTTATGGGCTGATATAACCTTTGAAACTAGTATTTAGGATGTGGAGCCAGGCATCATACCCATCACGTTATGGGCTGATATAACCTTTGAAACTAGTATTTAGGATGTGGAGCCAGGCATCATACCCATCACGTTATGGGCTGATATAACCTTTGAAACTAGTATTTAGGATGTGGAGCCAGGCATCATACCCATCACGTTATGGGCTGATATAACCTTTGAAACTAGTATTTAGGATGTGGAGCCAGGCATCATACCCATCACGTTATGGGCTGATATAACCTTTAAAACTAGTATTTAGGATGTGGAGCCAGGCATCATACCCATCACGTTATGGGCTGATATAACCTTTGAAACTAGTATTTAGGATGTGGAGCCAGGCATCATACCCATCACGTTATGGGCTGATATAACCTTTGAAACTAGTATTTAGGATGTGGAGCCAGGCATCATACCCATCACGTTATGGGCTGATATAACCTTTGAAACTAGTATTTAGGATGTGGAGCCAGGCATCATACCCATCACGTTATGGGCTGATATAACCTTTGAAACTAGTATTTAGGATGTGGAGCCAGGCATCATACCCATCACGTTATGGGCTGATATAATCTTTGAAACTAGTATTTAGGATGTGGATCCAGGCATCATACCCATCACGTTATGGACTGATATAACCTTTGAAACTAGTATTCCTTACAGAACCGGAATATATCTGTTACGCAAATCTAGACCAATTTATCAGAGTACGTATACAAGTATTTTACGCAAAGTCTCTGATATATGGGTTTACAATTGCGTAATTGCCAGCCGTCCGGCTGGCTCAGTTGACAGCGTGCCTGATTCCCATCTCGAGGTCTCGCGTTCAATCCCCTCTTAGATTGAAAAGTTTTTCTGGGATATAGCCGGCGGTTACCATCTCCCCATGAGCAAGGGGGATGGGTAATGGTCTCTGGTAGACTAAAGAAAGTCAAGCGCTTGTGAATCCTCGAAGGAGGAGATACGGGCGCTATATAAGTAACCAGAAGATTATTATTATTATTATTAATGGAAATCAATAGTACCATACTAGATACAAGATTCTGAAAGGAATTATTGTTTCAAATGCTTAATCAGGCTTAATCAGGACCTAGATGTGTGTGATATACTTTTATTTATTTTTATTTATTTTTTGTTATGGTGTTGTGTTATCCTTGTTCGGGCACTGTCTCGAGTCGGCCACCCTAAAACAAATATATAAAAACACTAATAAAATAAATAAAGGGGTATGAATTTTGAAAATGAGTCATTGGAGCTGGTGAACAAGTTTTGTTACCTAGGAGATACCATCTCTGCCGGTGGTGGGGCAGAGGCTGCCACTGTTGCTAGAATTAGATGTGGCTGGGAGAAGTTCAGAGAACTGCTGCCAATCCTGACCATGAAAAGAATGCTTCTCCCCTTGAAGGGAAAGGTGTATGCCTCATGTGTTAGAAGTGCAATGACGTATGCCTCAGAAACATGGGCCGTTAAAGTAGAGGATGTCAGCAGAATGGAACGTAATGAGATGAGAATGGTGAGATGGATGTGTGGGGCCAGGCTACAGGATAGAATAACAAATGTTGAGCTGAGGAGACGTTTAGGTATAAAGAGTATTAGCGAGGTGATGCATACAAGTAGACTGGGATGGTATGGACATGTGGAGAGAATGGATGAACAAAATTGGGTGAAAAAATGCAGGTCTGTGATTGTGGAGGGAGCTGCACCAAGGGGTGCACCGAGGAAGACCTGGGATCAGACTATTTGTGCCGATCTCATATCCAAGAACTTGACAAGTGAAGCAGCCCTTAACAGGGTTGCCTGGAATGCCGCCATTAGGACAAGAGACTGAAACTGCACGTATGTGTGGTACACTCAGTCTTAAAATGTTATGTATGTATGTGCCACAGTATACAGATAGATAGATAGAATCAGGCCATAGCGTGATGTGATGGGTAGGATGCCTGGAACCTAATTTGTGGGTTAGATTCCCGGCCTGGGTAATATATATATATATATATATATATATACGGTATATATTATTGGGATGGAATTTGTGCTGTACCTAGTATCAATGCATTACCACAGCACACCGAAATGCCAAATAAATACCCTCATTGTTCCCTGATTAAATAGCATTGTATGAATATTCCCATGTTCAAAAATATGCTACAGGGGGGCAATGCCTAGTGAGTTAATTGCTCAACAGGTGTCGTTTTGAGAGTGAGGGTCCGAGCCTGGGGGATGAGACTGTGAAGCACAGAAGTGAAGCAGCTTCAGAGATGGAGTTGCTTCGAGCCGTGAAGCTTCGCATGACCCACTCCCTAGACTGGAGCAAGATCTCACGGGCCTCACCGTGTTCAGCGTAGAGTGTAAAGGCTATCAGCCTATGCCCGAGAAGGAGTAGTTGGAATATAAAAAAAACAAAAAAAAACAAATATATTTATATATATATATATATATATATATATATATATATATATATATATATTTATTTATTTAGAATATAATTATATATATGAATTATTATGAATTATTATATCCATACACTTATATCACTATAAACTCTATAATATGGTCTTCCACGATGCACTAACATGAAGCACTGTATATAAATACACCTTCACTCTCTAAGGTTGAACTATATTACTATGGCCATATAAATCAATCAAGAGATAACCTGAGCAAATCTTCATACCAGGAATTCCAGTCTTGTATGCAGCCTAAGGGAGAGCGAGGAGGGTCTAGTTAGTATTATTATTGTAGGAATAGGGAATTCCTAACTCAGTTACACAGATCAAGTGCAACCTCTCTTTGAGGAATTAAGAGGAAGAAGAATGGCTACCTCCGCATTCTCGGTGCGTGATTGTAAAGGTCGAGTAAATGTAAATATAGGGTGGAGTGTGTGTTGGAAATCCTTGCCTACAGCAAATAGGTTGCATTGAAAACACATAACAAAACAGCCAGGGGCGGAGAAATTCTGTTCTTGACGGACTGTGCTTCTGTGGCCCATCTTTCTTATGTAGGACACATGACTAACGTATACAAGTATTATTATCATTAGCATACTTATTGCTCTGAATGATATCGTTCAGCGGTGGTTTGAATAATATAAAACGTTTTTATCGATTTGCATTGGTTAAACGAGGACGATAACAAAGGCATCCTCTCAAGTCGCGACAGTTCCACAGTGAAGCACTCGCATAAACGGTTAAGTAAACATTCCAATACAAGGAACTTGAAGAGCTATTCACTCAACCTTCTATACAATCAGCAGTGTGGCTTCACAGACCTAGCCTTAAGATTACGTGGACCCCAGCACTATCGCAAACCCGATCCTTATCGAAGGGAATGAAATATAGGGTGCTTTTAAGAGCATCTCCCTGATCATATAGATTCCCGGGGAAGATAGTGGGTGTTCACCCCGACCTCCATCATGGAAATAATGTTACTCTTACAGGGTTCTCGGACAATTCAACCAGTATGCAATTTCAAGAAGTATATCTCTATTTTCACTAGTTGATATCTAATAGTTAAAACGGTTAAGTTAGGCTAGGATAGGACTTTCATTTGTCACTGGTTTGACTGGCCCTGGTTGAGATTTGTTGGTTCAAACGGTCTGCTGGTTGAGTTATCTGGTCATCCGCATTTGTTTTCTTCTACATTCCAACTACTCCCTCTCGGGCATAAGTTGAGAGCTTGTACAGTACATGCAACCGTACATTGAACGCCCAAGCCCGTGAGGTCTCGTTCCAGTCTAGGGAGTGAGACATGTGAAGCACTTTGGGATACAACCAGCCCCCGATATCGTGCCTTATCAAAATGCATGGTTGCCCACCCATGGATCGAAGCAGCCGCATCTCTGAAGCTGCTTCGCTCCAGTGCTTCACTGTCTCACCACCTAGACTCGGATCCTCACTCTCAGAACGCCACCTTTTGAGCAATGAACTCACTAGGAATTGCCCCCCTGTAGCATATTTTGAATAAGGGATATTCATACAATGCTATTGAATCAGGGAACAATGAGGGTATTTTGTTGGCGTTTCGGTGGGCCTTGTGGTAATGCACTGATACTAGGTACAGCACAAATTCTATCCCAATAATATCTTCCCATTGATACATCGAGATTCGAACCCGGGACCATTGGATTACCAGTCCAGTGGCATGACCACTCTACCACACCAGCAGTAATTCAGTCGCTTGTGACCTGTGGGTTTGGGGGAACTGTGTAATCTCTGTGATTTTAGACGGTGTGTTGATTTGGTGGTGGTGCTTGCGTGTGGAGGAGAGGCGTGATGCAAGATGTTGAGGGGTTGGTGAAACGAGGATGGGAGGAGAAGGAGAAGTGTTGAGAGGTGAGGAGAGAAGAAGGAAGACAAAGATAATTGTTTAGGGATTGGAGAGATGGGTGAGGGAAGAGAAAAAGTGGTGAGGAGAGAGGAGGAAGAAGAAAGAGAAGATGATAAGTGAATAGGGAACAGGGAGTTAGGATAGAGGGGGAGGAGGAGAAAGATAGGGTTTTAGTAAAGTAGGAGGAGATAGGAGACAGCAATGAGGGAAGAAAAAGAGAAAGGGTTAAGAGAGATGAGGAATAGAGGGGAAGGAAAGATGGTTGAGGTAAATGAAAGAGAGCGTGTTGGAGAGAGGCGTGAGGCGAGATGATGAGGGTGTGAGGGAGAGGGGGAGGAAAGATGCCTGGAGGAAGAGATAGAGAAAGGATGGTGAGAGAGAAATAAATATAATGTAGAGAAGGACAAAGGTGTTGAGAGGTGAAGAAGGAGTATGAAGGAGAGAAGTGAGAGGTAGTAGAGAGGGTGTTTAGAGATGAAACCGGAAGAAGCAAAGACTGTTAAGAGAAGATATAAGAAGGTATTATGAGGTGGAGAAGGAGAAGGAGAAGGAGAAGGAAGGAAAGATGTGCGGTGAAAAACAAAAAATAACCATTTTTATTTTTGACTCACAAAAGCCTTTCCTAATCTGAATAAAACCGTCTAACGATAGCTAGAATACTATGAAGAAATATGAATAAAATGTGTCACCTCACTGAAAAGTTTGACTTCATCTTTACACTTCCCCACCCCCTTTTCCATTTCCTTTCCCCTCCCAAACCCTCCTTCCTTTCTCTCCACCTAGCATCACTACCCTCTACTACCTCCATGTATGCTATTCTCCCTGAGATGACGGGGCTGAAAGAAGATAAGCCAACAGAAATAAAGAACCCGTTCCCGCAACCAGAAAGCCCCAAATATCACCTTGCAAAATTGCGGCCATAACAAGCAGAAGAAGAACCAAGAATAAGTCTACCCTCCAAACCAAGAATCACCTACACCAGTCACCCCTACAGAAGAAAGATAGAAAACAAGGTTCACCTGCCCCTTAAAACACGTATCCGGATACCCTCTCGTTAATGACCCCCGGGCGCTAGGTAAAAAATGGCCGCCCTCATCAAAGGATCAGAATGCCCAGCCGGAGCCAGACTTGGATTATGACGAGTCATATTTTATGGAATTACGACATCAACCACCTCCATTTCCGTCCATCTATCCAGACAGAAATACCTACCAATATCACCACCAGGAGGGACAACAACTACAACCAGGATATTCCAGCTAACAACTAGAGCATTACATAAAAGCCTATAACCATGAGGAAACCTGCAAAACTGTAAATAATTTATCATGTACTCATCCAAGCACTCTACTACTTACTTCTAAAACAAATAAATAAAGGATACCATTCCCCATATAACTATGTATGTACTATATTTTTAAGACTTTAGATAATCAAACAATAATTTAAAAAATGTAATTCTCATGCCTCACATGTTCCGAAACGCATCAGCCATGTCCCTATCTGTAATGTGTAATACTACCTGATCAAAAATAGGATATTGTTCATTCTGATTTGAGCAGCCACACCGAGCAGAGCTACATATCCTCCTCTCTTCACCACCACCACAATGCCTCCCGCAACTTCCACACTCGTTGCCGGCACTGTAAAGTGGTTTAATGTGAAGAAGGGCTTTGGATTTATCACCAGGGACGACAACAGCACTGATGTTTTTGTACACCACAAAAATATTAAGAAAAACAACCCCAGGAAGTCTGTACCCTCTCTAGGTGACGGAGAGAGGGTAGAATTCCACACCAAAACAGGGGCAAGAGGTCCTGAGGCCACTCTGGTCACAGGACCCAAGGGCAAAACAGTCAAGGGCTCACATCATGCCCGAGACTTGAAGGAGAGGCAGGGTATTATGAAAAAGGTAGACAGACTAAAGAGCATGGACCTGCCTAATGATATATCAATTAAGATCGATATTATCATCAGGACGGCCGTGGCTCTTGCTGGAGGAAACAACACCCTCTTCCAGCAATACCTAACTGCCCTCCTTCAGGCCAACAATCTCCCAGGTATTCTTGTACCAGGAGGGTTGTTGGACAATGCCCAGAGGGGTCCTGTCAGACAGAGACCTACTCCACAGAAGTGCTTGACCATTAAAGCGCCTCTAAACAGAAAATACTGTCCCCCTGAACCTGAAGCAGTAACTCCAGAAGCTGATCCTGTAGAAGCTACTGGAGGAGCTGCTGAAGAAACCAACTCAACTCCGACACCTGCAGCAGAAGAAGAAGAGGCGATGGAAGAGACCCCTGCAGTCAACACCAACCCACCTGCAGAAATTAACCTCCTTCAAAACCTGAAAAAAGGTGCCTCCATGCCCCTCATTGAAATCGAACCAGTGAGACAGGTAGAGGAGAAGAAACCAGACACCCCCAAGACCCCTCACCAATTGTTCTTGGATATCTGCCTACCACACCTGTCTAAGGACCACAGCATGACAATGAGTTATGCTTACAAGGACTGCGTCACACCTGAATACGACGGATTCCTGAGCTACTGCATGTTAGACTGGAAGAAGGAAAGCTGCAATTGCTATTTTCACACAAAAGGCAAATACAACTACATCGAATGCAGCCTAACAGTGAAGCAAGCTCTGAAGCAAGGCTTCCCGGACCTCCCGAGGATGTAAAATCACCACCACCATCCATCACCCTCACCAACACCTCATCACCAGCGGGCTATTAGTACGGGACTCCCAGTCGGGCCGGGAGGATAAATATATGGCCTTAAATTCCCTACCCGTACAATAGCCCACAGTTCCAGCCGCCCAGCTCTCGACCCACTGCCTCCCTGGTCGGGTCCAGCCGTCTTCGTAGTAACGCCGATCTCCCAAACACTGAAAACCCTCAGGCAGCTCCAGTTAAGCCTGGACACCTTTTTCTCCTGCTAAAATTCACTTCATCCAACTAATTCTTGTCCTATCCCCACTTCCCCCTAACCCCCTGTCACTACTCAATTTGACTTGACTTGGATATTGTTAGGCAAAGTTGATTCACTGTCTACCACGGGTTTTCTGTGTTGGAGTATACGTGACTAAGTCAACTCGGAGAATACTTCCGTAGGGGCTAGCTAAAATCCCCTTGAAAAGTATCCTACAAGCTGCGAGGAGTGCTGGAGGACCGAGAGAGTGTGTTGTGCCTAGAAGTGCCCTTTCTAGCTATACCGTGTGAAGGTATCGTCTATCCCTGGTGCAAACAGGCAGACGGACACCGCACTATAGTCGCCACGTGCGACCAGATCTCTCACGGCTGCGCTCTCCTATACTTCAACCCAAATTAAGTGCTTTTGTGATTCTTATGCGTTTGGTGGTTATTGCAAAGGTTATAATTTATATGATATGTTATGTGTTCAATTTAATGTAAACATCCAAAATTAATTATTCTCGCCTTCTAGCAATCGTTGCTCGTATCGAGAGAACATACAAACTCTGTCCTGGGATTGATGTATCTATATACTTTGTAATATATATTCCTATATTACATTTAAGGTTTATACTGTAGATATATTCGTTCGAAAACAATACCCGCATACTACACGTTAATACCTGTGAACACCCTAACTGATCTTTTTCTATGCTTAATATTATTAGCAGGGTACGTAATCTTGTATAAGTGTTCACAGAGAGTGTTAAATATTTTGTCTTTTATTTAAACCTATTGTATTCATGCTTCCTGACTTCAAACTCAGACGAAGCATTATTTGTTATTTGAGTTAATTATTAACTTCTATTTGTACCACATCGCGTTAATATTTCAACGACGAGACCTCAGCCTTTTACACGGACTAAAATAATTTATCCTCAGTTCCATGAACTAATATCTACATTTTTACTTATATGAGTTGATAGAAATTTATATACTCTATATATCGATCCAACTTCCAAATGATTTATACCTCATCTTATACCCTAAATTCCATATATTGCCATCACTGAATACGTGTGACCTCAGTATTATTGACCTACCTTGATTCATGCTATACCTCGCGTTCGTTTTCTAAACTCTGTGTGCGTTTATGCTTTAGATGTATATTCATCATCTTGCATTAACTTGACCTTATTATTGATGAAGAACAACCTTTATTATTGTTTACATATGATATAGGAATAGTGTTATTTATTCCATGTGTACAGTATACCTGAACTTATTTCTATATAAGTAAGATTCTGATAATATTTATATGTGCTATGTACCCTAGCTGTTAAATGAAATAAAACTTGTGAACCGCAATTGTGTATTCTGTGACATTGGTGGAGATTGATTTGATTACGATTCATATGATTAAAGTCAGCTGTGTTCCAGTTGAGTGTTGTAGTTCTAAAGCTTTCCTAAGGTGGAAATATTGAACTAACTTAAAGCGTGCAGAATTATAGCGCGACATAACACTCCCCTTTCTCTCAATCCTCCTCCTCCATCCCTCTTTCCCACCTCTCCTTCCCTACTTCCTGCCTCCTTTTCACTCCTTTTCCTCCGACCTCACTTCCTCCCCCATATTTCCCCCAGCTTACTTTCCCATCCTTCCCTGACCTCCCACCTCCCCTTTTCCCTCTTCTATCCATCTCCTCCTGTTCTTACTCCCAACCCTCTACCTCTTCTTCCCCCTCTCCCCATTCCTCCTCCCCCACCTCACCCCTTCTCCTCACCACCTCCTACATCCATCGCCGCTCGCGCCACGCCCACAACTCGCCCCAACCTCACGGCATAACAGATGTTGTAATAATTCGCTGACTTCAGCCGCACGCGAACTTTCATGGATATTTAGCAATTTGCAAGATTATAAGGTAAGGTCTCTTGCACTTTAGGTTTTTGGTCATGGATAATTATGGCTTATTCTACCGTGCCATTATGTCAAAACGCATACCAGTTCTCGCCAAGTTTCTGTCCAATGTTCAAATTCGCTCAACATAAAGGTACTCTGACATGTGAGTTAGTCGATGTTAGAGAAAGAGGATAGAATTACAATAGGCAGGAAGAATGCAACAGGGCTAAATAAGACTAAAGATATGGTACTGTATATATCCTTACAATAAGGCAGGAAGAATGCAACAGGGCTAAATAAGACTAAAGATATGGTACTGTATAATTATATCCTTTTCCTAAGTTCCTATTGAGTGCGCGCGCGTTTTTTTTTTTTTTTTTTTTTTGAAGAGCAATGAAAACTTTCGTGTTTGACTCGTGCCAGAATAGAAGCCAGACACAACTAGGGTGTAAACGCCCATGCTCTAGCTACAGGTACTCAAAAAAGTTGGTAGACTCTTCCTATTCTTCTGTATGCAATTAATGTGTATCTATAGGGGAATATAATGTTGTATGCATTAGTGATGAAGGTGCATATTTTCTTAAATGTAAAGCAAATTCCACACACAAATCAATCGAGATAGTTATATTTACATAAATAAAATCATAAGAGGTTCTTGCTTATTTAATAGTGACTGTATCCCCTAGCCTTAATTTAGGGGACGCAGTATTTCATGGATTAAGCTCGTTTGGTTAGTAACGTTGGTGGCAGGGCCTCTTGATGAGTGTCTGAGCGTGTGACAGGTAGTGGAGGCCCCGCGGGGAGTACAATGAGCCACATCAGCACCTTGATGCGCCTCGTAATCAGCATATCAATGACTCTTCATGGCTCATTACCCTAGCCCGCCGCGGGAGAATTTATAATAACACTGCATGCGACGTGTGGCTTCGGCCGACTCCCTCAATTGTGTATCCCGGCCATTCCCTCAGTAAATAATGATGGTTGTGTCTGTACCCTAAGTGCTAACAGTCTCCGGGCCGCCTCCTAGCAGACTTCAGGTAGCTGTAGGTTGCACACGGGGGTGATAATCAGGGTTTATGAAGAGTCACAACACGGTGTTCGCTCGGTAGGGGGCGGTGTGGGGTCCAGGTGCCTAGTTAATGCCCCCACCTTCCTTCACCTACACCTACAGGATCTTGTCTAGGCTATTCTTGTACACTACGCCTACTACACAGACGCACACTGTACACTCCAGGACATTAATTCTGATCCAATGCGAGTCCTTGAACAGCACAAACGAACCTTCGTAATACAAAGAACATGCACATAATTATCGAGGAATTTTGAATCAAGGACATCAGAAGAGTGTATAGTACATTAGTCATACTTGCATATACAAATATATGCTAACTTTCTAAACTGCATTAGCCTGAAGTTTAATATATTATACGTTAGATGGTATCGTAGCACAAATAGTCTCTTCTCGGGTATACATATTTACGGCCACATTCCCGTTTATCACCGTCTCACAACCTCTAGGCCCAAATTCCAGCCTCGTCCTTGGTACAAACCCCCCGCTGACTCCCCCTCCAGGCCAAGCTCCAGCGTAATGTGCAGGTGTGACTAGCGTTGGTGTACTGATGTAAGTGTGTACAC
This sequence comes from Lithodes maja, assembly GCA_037953745.1. NCBI lineage: Eukaryota > Metazoa > Arthropoda > Malacostraca > Decapoda > Lithodidae > Lithodes > Lithodes maja. The sequence goes on from JBAKBP010027144.1 coordinate 27,694, forward strand.
CAAGCTTCCATGAATCCATATGTGAATACGTCAGTAAGAGTAATAGATAAGAGTGTTGTGTGTATTTATACAATAACTGTGCAGATCTATAGATAGACAGCAAGTAGATGATGCTGTTTTAATGTAAGAATGTGTTTACACACTGTTTGTGTTGATTATAGTTATACTGTATGTGTAATGCACATTCTTTGTGAGTGTTTATGTAATGATACATAGCATACATGCAAGTGTGTAATAAAGACAACTATATGTGTGCTTAAGGAAAATGTTGTCAATACCTGTATAGCCAGTGAGAGTTGAAAGATGTGTTACCGTAATAAGTGTGCAATTGTAAAGTTTAGTTATTCAAGTGGGAGTGGGAATAATATGTGTTAAAACTTGTGGTAAAATAGTCCCTGTGTAACGCAAAGGGTATTAGTCTTTATTGTGAACTGGAGGTCTTGTAAAGGTTCAAATGTGAATGGTGTATTAATGTAACCATTATGAAAGTACCTGAGACTGAAGGTCTTTGATGGCGTGAGTGTGTGAGTATCAAAGTGGACGGACATCGGTTTATCTCTGTGGCTAATGTGAGTAACTTGGATCTTTATATACAAAAATAGGCTAGTATGAAAGCTAATCAATGTGAGTGTATTAAAGAAAATGTAAGGAGGGGTTAGTATGAGTGCAATAATATTAAAATAAAGGACGGGTCTGTATAAATGTACTGGTGTAAGTATGAGGTAGTGATCAGTGTCAATGTTAATGAGTGATTAGTGTGCATGGACGATTAGTCAGTGTGAGTGTAAAACAGTGGTTAATGTAAAAGAGTGGTCAGTATAACGGAGTGATCAGTGTCAGTGTAAAAAATTGGTCAGTATAAAGGAGTGGTCAGTGTAAATGAGTGGTCAGTATAAAGGAGTGATCAATGTAATGGAGTGATCAGTATACATGAGGGGTCAGTATAAAGGAGTGGTCAGTATAAAGGAGTGGTCAGTATAAAGGAGTGGTCAGTATAAAGGAGTGGTCAGTATAAAGGAGTGGTCAATATAAAGGAGTGGTCAGTATAAAGGAGTGGTCAGTATACATGAGGGGTCAGTATAAAGGAGTGGTCGGTATAAGGAGTGGTCTGTGTAAAGGAGTGGTCAGTATAAAGGAGTGGTCAGTATAAAGGAGTGGTCGGTATAAAGGAGTGGTCAGTATAAAGGAGTGGTCGGTGTAAAGGAGTGGTTGGTATAATGGAGTGGTCGGTATACATGAGGGGTCAGTATAAAGGAGTGGTCAGTATAAAGGAGTGGTCGGTATAAAGGAGTGGTCGGTGTAAAGGAGTGGTCAGTATAAAGGAGTGGTCAGTATAAAGGAGTGGTGAGTATAAAGGAGTGGTCAGCATAAAGGAGTGGTCAGTATAAAGGAGTGGTCGGTGTAAAGGAGTGGTCAGTGTAAAGGAGTGGTAAGAATAAAGGAGTGGTCAGTATTAAGGAGTGGTCAGTATAAAGGAGTGGTCGGTGTAAAGGAGTGGTCAGCATAAAGGAGTGGTCAGTATAAAGGAGTGGTCAGTGTAAAGGAGTGGTCAGTATACATGAGGGGTCAGTATAAAGGAGTGGTCGGTATAAAGGAGTGGTCAGTATAAAGGAGTGGTCAGTATAAAGGAGTGGTCATTATAAAGGAGTGGTCATTATAAAGGAGTGGTCGGTGTAAAGGAGTGGTCAGTATAAAGGAGTGGTTAGCATAAAGGAGTGGTCAGTATATAGGAGTGGTCAGTATAAAGGAGTGGTCAGTATAAAGGAGTGGTTAGCATAAAGGAGTGGTCAGTATAAAGGAGTGGTCAGTATAAAGGAGTGGTCAGTATAAAGGAGTGGTTAGTATAAAGGAGTGGTTAGTATAAAGGAGTGGTCAGTATAAAGGAGTGGTCAGTATAAAGGAGTGGTCAGTATAAAGGAGTGGTCAGTATAAAGGAGTGGTCGGTGTACAGGAGTGGTCGGTATAAAGGAGTGGTCAGTATAAAGGAATGGTCAGTATAAAGGAGTGGTCACTATAAAGGAGTGGTCAGTATATAGGAGTGGTCAGTATAAAGGAGTGGTCAGTATAAAGGAGTGGTCAGTATAAAGAGTGGTCAGTGTAAAGGAGTGGTCAGTATAAAGGAGTGGTCAGTATAAAGGAGTGGTCAGTATAAAGGAGTGGTCAGTATAAAGGAAGTGGTCAGTATAAAGGAGTGATCAGTGTAAAGGAGTGGTCAGTATAAAGGAGTGGTCAGTATAAAGGAGTGGTCAGTGTAAAGGAATGGTTGGTATAAAGGAGTGGTCAGTGTAAAGGAGTGGTCAGTGTAAAGGAGTGGTCAGTGTAAAGGAGTGGTCAGTGTAAAGGAGTGGTCAGTATAAAGGAGTGGTCAGTATAAGTGTGTAGGAGTTGTCAGCGTACGTACGTGTGGAGATGTGTAGGCCTACTTATGTTCAGTGTAGATGTAGTTGAGGAAGTGTGTTGTGGCTACGTATTGCAGTGATACATATTACAGTACATGTCAACGAATAGGCTTCTGAAAAATGCACAGTGCATTTTAATAAATTTACAAAAATATATGTTAGTAAGTGTACATTTGAGTTGTTAGTGCGCAATTGCATTAATTGTATTTCCTGGGACCCCCATTTCCCTCGTGTTTAGCTCCATTAGCTTTGAAATTTTAAGAGGTTTGCCATTTTAGTTTGGCGATTTTAATACCATTCACCCCATTTCTTTGTCAATTTCAACGCTTTCGGTGCGGTGGCTTCTATAGGAAAGAATATGTCCAGCGGCTATTTTCCCACTAATTCCGCTCATTATACATCGTCCTAGCGCCATATCCGTAGCCCTGAGCAAATTGGAACGAGCTCCAATGAAAAGATTGGGTCAAAGTCTCCCCTATAACATTCATCACCCCC
>JBAKBP010027145.1:0-30585 GCA_037953745.1 Lithodes maja
CTCTACACCAGCCCCTTTCATTCTCGTCATAATTGCATATTTTCTCTGTCTTCTAATTGTATCTAATTTAGTCTAATTTATGAGGTAATTGTGAGGGGCGTTTTAGCTGGTGGCGGCGGGGTACTTGTTTGGTTGTTTGTCTCGTTGTGTTCTTGTTGGTGTGTTTGTTTTGGGTGAAAGGAAAGAGAGAGAGAGAGTTTATTTGTATTTTATGTTTTATTTATTTGTTAGGATTCAGTGTTATTTCCTTAACGTTGTTCCTGGTAAAATGTGAGCACATTTTCTGTCGTACACATTAATCCTATTCCAGACATATATATATGAATGTTTCTATTTTTTCTTAATGTTTTATTTGTTACCGGTAATATAGGGTGTAGTTATATGTTACAGAATCGCAAAAATGGACGAGTGTATACATGATAATATTCTATGGGCCAATCAAACCAATGCCAAATCATAGAACGAACCTACAGGTATCTTGACCTAGCCTTGCCTAACAGTATTGGTTGAGCTGGCACTGTTTTTATGTGTATGGAGACAAAAGACAAAACTGTATGTAGCAAGTGTCTCCCCTGATGAGTGAAACTATTTGTTTTTTGGTGTATTGGAAAGAAGTGTTGTGGGTTTTTTTTTTTTTTTTTTCTATATTCCAACTTACTTCCTCTCGGGCATAGGCTGAGAGCCTTAACATTCACCGCTTTACAATGAACAGTGAAGCCCGTGAGGTCTTGTTCCAGTCTCTAGGGAGTGAGACATGTGAAGCACGTAGAGTACAACGAGCACCTGCCATCTTACCTTCACATGAGGCACGGTGCTCACTCATGGCCCGAAACGACCCCATCTCTGAAGCCACCTCGTTCCCGTGCTTCACTGTCTCACCACCTACACTCGGACTCTCACACTTACACACACACAACGCCACCTGTTGAGCAGATAACTCACCAGGCATTGCACCCCTATAGCATATTTTGAATATGGGAATATTCATACAGTGCTATTTAATCAGGGAACAATGAGGGTATTTTATTGACGTTTCGGTGGGCTTGTGGTAATGCACTGATACTAGGTACAGCACAAATTCCATCCCAATAATATCTTCCCATTGATACATCGGGATTTGAACCCGGGACCTTTGGATTACCAGGCCAGTGGCACGACCACTCCACCACACCTCCCCTGTGCTTGTTGAGTGTAGTTAAGTGGGTTACATGTCATCTCAACCAGTAGACCATTTCAACCAGTAGCTCTCAACCAGTGCCAAATTAACCCAGACCAACCAAACCACTGCCAAAATATAGTACTAACCTAACCTAACCTAACCTAACCGTATTGGTTGATTTGGTACTGGTTGAGAGCTACTGGTTGAAATGGTCTACTGGTTGAGTTGACCGGTCACCAGTTAAATGATTAGGAGGAGGAGAAGGAGGTGGTGAAAACTATTGGTCTAAATGGTCTACTAGTTGAGAGCTACTGGTTGAATTGGTCTATTGGTTGAAATGGTTTACTGTTTGAGAGCTACTAGTTGAATTGGTGTACTGGTTGAGTTGTCCGGTGACTCGTTAATATCACTTTGGTCTCATTACCCTGTTACTAATAATGGTCTTCGTGCCACTCAACAAACGTACACTAACACTGCGGCACCAGTCTACCAGCGACATGCACCAGTTTTTGTAGTGATAATTTACGTGTATCCTAATTTACTGCATGTGGCTGACAGAGCTTCTATTGTTATAGTTTTGCCTCTGTTTGTCTGTAAACAAGATATCTCAAAACGTTATGAACCGATTTTCATGGAATTTGGTGGGCAGATAGGATTTGCACCAAGGAAGAAGTAATTCCATTTATGAGGCGATCCGTAGAGCGCATACCTCCACCAACGTAGACGGAGGTATGCGCTCTACCGAGTGCCCGTCTAGTTATTGTTTATGTAATGTTTGATATAATGTTTATATATATTTTTTTTATTAAGGTGTTCTTGTTGTTCTATGGTCACACACAGCGCGTACATTTGCATATTTATTTATGTGCAAGCCTACACATTGTTTTGAAATGTTCTAAAAAATAAACCGTTTATTTACTTGCAGGTTCTCATATAGCAGACACTTGTTTGATTAATTTAATTTATGTATGTATTTCTTATGTATTTCTTATGTATGTAATGTGTTGAAATGTAGTGTTATGTATGTAATGTGTTGAAATGTACTAATTGTAGTTTTCTTTGTTTGCAGGTTCGTCACATTCGTCGTGACGGTGTGGTCCCCGCCGGCCGAGGACGTAAAAGTAGCGCCCTTAGTCGTCCAAACAACCTCCACCCTCACTCCACCCACACCCTCCCCCCAGCTGCCCCTCCACCACCACCATCACCACCATCACCATCACCATCTCCTCCAGCCAGCACTGCCACCACCACCTGCACCACCACCACCACCACCACCACTGCCATCATCACCACCACCACCACCACCTCCTCCTCCTCCTCCTCCTCCTCAGCGGAAGACCTGCCATCACCATCACCCTCACCACCACCAATACCCCAAAAGGAGAAACCCCTACTCAAGCAAAAGCCAGTACTAATTCAACCATCACAGCAATCCAATCACCAACACAAGCCCCAGGAAAAGCAACACCCAAATCACCAAAAGGTAGCCCACAACCATCAACAACAACAACAACATACACTAAAAGTCAAAGAAATACACCCCATTGGAGAGCCCCCAATACAGCCTGTCAAAGTACAACTATCTTGTGTTAGGCAGATAAGGGAGAGACAAACGCGAAGAGAACAGGTCAAGAAGGAGGAGGAGGAGGAGGAGGAGGAAGAGGAAGAGGAGGAGGAAGAGGAAGAGGAAGAAGAAGAGGAAGAAGAAGAAGAGGAGGAGGAGGAAGAAGAAGTAGAGGAGAGACGAGAGAAGAAAAAGGAACAAGGAGAGGAGAGAGAAAACAAGGAACACCACAGAAAAGAAAAGGAACGGAGAGAACAGAGAATAAAAGAGGAGAATAAGGACCAGCTGCCGAAAAGAGAACCTAGAATAAAAGAGGAGAATAAAGAGCACCCTAGAACCCAACAGAGAGTAAAAGAGGACCTTAAAGAGCACATAAGAAAAGAGCACAGAGTAAAAGAGGATGATATAGAGCAACAGAAGGAACAGAGAATAAAAGAAGTAAAAGAGGAAATCAAAGAACTCCCCCGAAGAGAACCGAAGAACAAGGAAGAAGTTAGAGAACAGAAAAGAGAGCAGAGAGAGCAAAGAATAAAAGAGGACGCCAGAGAGCAACGGAGAGAACAGAGAATAAAAGAGGAAGCGAGAGAGCTACGGAGGGAACAGCGGAGAAAGGAAGAGACGAGAGAACATAAGAAAGAGCTGCGGTTAAAGGAGGAAGCGCGAGAACAGAGAAGGGAGCAGAGAGCAAAAGAGGAAAGAGCCAAAGAGGAGAGAGCAAAAGAGGAAAGAGCAAAAGAGGATAGAGCAAAAGAGGAAAGAGCTAAAGAGGAGAGAGCAAAAGAGGAGAGAGCAAGAGAAGCAAGAGCAAAAGAGGAGAGAGCAAGAGAAGCAAGAGCAAAAGAGGAGAGAGCAAGAGAAGCAAGAGCAAAAGAGGAGAGAGCAAGAGAAGCAAGAGCAAAAGAGGAAAGAGCAAGAGAAGCAAGAGCAAAAGAGGAGAGAGCAAGAGAAGCAAGAGCAAAAGAGGAGAGAGCAAGAGAAGCAAGAGCAAAGGAGGAGAGAGCAAGAGAAGCAAGAGCAAAAGAGGAAAGAGCAAGAGAAGAAAGATCGAAAGAAGAAACCGCCCGGCTAAGCGAGGAGATCAAGGAACCACGAAGAGAGTCGAAAATAAGAACCGAGACCAAAGAACCAAAGGAGGAGCCCATTCCCGTTGAGCCGAAGAAGGAGCCGCGGAAACAGCAATCAACCCCCGAAGTCAAGGAAACCGGAGGTCAGCTAACGCCAACCCCCAAGGAACCATCAATAGTAACCCGAGACCCTCCTCCATTGCGGCAAGTCCGGATCCAACTCCAGCAAGTCCGGGACCAGGAGCACTTGAGAAAACAGCAGCAAAAGGAAGAACAGGAAGCCGAGCAACAGGCAAGAAAGCAAAGACAGCAGCAGAAACAGGAGCACCGAGCAAACAACCTCAGCAAGGAGAGAGACATCCCAGTAAGAACACCAACTCCACAGACCAAGGAGGACCCGAAATCAGCCCCCGAGGAACGCCCGCAGAAACAGGAAGAAGACGACGAAGCAGCTGAAGACCGCAAGGAGAACCAAACCAAAGAAGACCAAAAGAAGAAGAAGAAGGCCGAGGAAGATGATGATGACACTGTTATAGTCAACAGTCCTAAACTCCAGATTACGAGAAAGCTCAAAGTCCAGCTCTCCCGACAGCTTAAAGTCCAGCTCTCGCGACAGCTCCCCCAGAGAATCAAGGACCAACTGCCGTCACAGATCAAGGAGCAAATCACCAGACAAACAAAGGAGCACAAGGAACACCTATCTAGACAACAAGCCAAGGAGAACTTAGAGGAGAAGGAGGAGGAGGAGAGAAAAAAGAAACAGGAGGAGGAGGAGAAGAGGAAGAAGGAGGAGGAGGAGGAAGGAAGGAGACAGCTGCCCCCAAGAAGGAGACAACAGACAGCCCGAAAAAGAACAGCGCCAATAGACAGAAAGAGGAAGATCATCCGCACCCCACCCAGAGACGACGACAGTAGTTCAGGTAGGTCATGGATTTATATTTTAAGGAGGAGGTCGTAGATTTTTATGGACCTCCTCCCTCGTGTTTAGCCCCATTAGTTTTGAGAATTCAAGACGTTTGTTCCATTAGTTTAGCAATTTTAAGACCTTTCATCCCATTTCGTTGTCAATTTTAAGATCGTTCATGCCATTTATCCTTGCAAGCGATAGCGAGCCTGTAATTTTAAGAGGAACCGGCCTTTGGCTGGGACATTTTTCAACCGAAAAATGTACAAATTTATCTTGAAGGGAGGTTTAGGTGTTTTTTAAAGCTTGATGGAGGTCTAGCGAGGAAACTAAAATATATATATATATATATATTGTAGACCAAAAAACAAGCACTACCCCCTTAAACCACAATATCACACTCCCATCAATTACCGTGTGAAGAGGGAAGTAGTTGCTTTTTCTTCCTCGTGTTTAGTCTCATTAGCTTTGAGTTTTAAGATGTTCGATCCATTAGTTTGGCGATTATAAGACTTCTCAAAGGGGGGAGGGGGGGGGGTTCTTTGGTATGTTTTTTTTTATTACGCTTGATTGAGGTCTAAGGAGCAAACTAAAACAAATATATATATATACCAGTAATAATAATAATAATAATAATTATAATAATAATATAAAAATGATATAAAACATCTCCTTGAAGGTTCTCCAGAAGGATATTAGTAGTTGTTGTTGTTGTTGTTCCCTAAGTTCTTAAATTCTGATCTAAATACTATTTCCAATTGGGGCAGAGAAAACCTTGTTAACTTTATTGCTTCCAAAACCCAATTTCTCCATCTTCTATCTACCCGTCAGGATCTCCCAGCGGACTATCCCTTATTCTTCAACAACACAAAAATCAACCCTTCATCTTCTCTCAATATTCTTGGTGTCTCTTTTTCTTCTGCTCTCATTTGGAAGGACCATATTACCAGTCTTGCTAAGGCAGCCTCCCAGAAGCTGGGTGTGCTCAACCGCCTTAGGGGGTTCTTTTCCCCTGCACAGCTTCTTGCTCTGTACAGGGGCATAGTGCGCCCTTGTATTGAGTATTGTTCACATGTGTGGGGAGGTTCCTCTCACACCGCTCTCCTAGACAAGGTTGAAAGGAAGGCCTTTCGTATCATTAACTCCCGTCCACTCACCAACTCTCTGCAATCTCTCTCTCTCCGCCGCAGTGTTGCATCTCTCTCGCTATTCTATCGCTACTATAATAATCAGTGTTCCTCAGAGCTATCCCAGTGCATACCACCTCCTTTACGTAGGGCACATGGTACCCGTCTTGCAACTCAATCCCACCCCTACTCTGTGCAACTCTCCAACCCAAGAGTGAAACGTTACTCTCAAACTTTCTTCTACTCAACAGCTGAGCTCTGGAACTCTCTCCCAGAATCAGTGTTTCCCGCTTCCTATGACTTAAATTGCTTCAAACTCTGTGTGTCCAGGCATTTTGGCTCGAATGTCCCTTGATTTTGGCCCTGTCACTCTTTCAACTATGGGGGAGGCACTCGCTATATGCCTTTTGCCTCCCTCAATCACATAGAAAGAAAAAAAAAGCTGCCTGGTCGAACAGCCCCGAGTCACTGAGGAAGGCCATGTCCACGATCGGGCTTTCCCACAGAGCTCTCATTGAGTGTAGATTGTGTTGTTGGCGTAAGTGGTTATGTGAAATGCAGTCTTCTGTGATGTGTTTAATGGTATGGGGTGTTGTGTTACATCCCGGGCAGGCGTCGACAACGGAGTCATCCAGTCTCTTCTGATAGCTCAGGAGAGCTGGATGGTGTCCGCATCTCAGCCTGGCCAGGTGGGCTCTGTCCTCGCGAGGAAGGGAGGATTCGGAAGGATGGATTTCGGGAGGTCGTGCATGCAGCTGCGTGTTGTCTGTGAGTGAGTGGATGGATCGGCGAGAGATATGAGTATGGATGTGCTTCTGGAAGTTGGTTCGGGGTGGGCAGGGAGGGAGAGAGGACAATAATTGTGTGTGATACCGTGTGCTGGGTGTTGTTTTGATATTTCTTGGTGTCTGTGGGTGTGTTGCCATGTAGTTTAGTTAGGATATTAGTAGTAATGATAGGATGTGGTAGGAAATTATATAGATTGGTAATTTTGTTTATGTAATGTTTTTGAGCTTGTTATGGTTCCGACAAATTGGTGTTGGTAGTTGTGGTTGGTGGTGGAGGTTAGGAGAAATGTGTTGGTGGTTGTTGTGGTAGGTGGGGGATGGTGGTAATTGTGGTAGGTGCTGTAGAGGTTAGTTGTGGTCGGTGGTAGGTGCTGGAAGTTGTTGGATGGTGGTAATTGTGGTAGGTGGTGGATGGTAGTTGTGGTAGTGTAATGGTAGTTGTGGTAGGTGCTAGATGTTGGTAGTTGTGGTAGGATACTGATAGTTGTGGTAGGTTTATTGATAGTTGTGGTAGGTGTTGGTGCTGGTAGTTGTGGTAGGATATTGGTAGTTGTGGTAGGAGGCTGATAGTTGTGGTAGGATACTGATAGTTGTGGTAGGTGTTGGTGCTGGTAGTTGTGGTAGGATATTGGTAGTTGTGGTAAGAGGCTGATAGTTGTGCTGGATATTGGTAGTTGTGGTAGGTGTTGGTGCTGGTAGTTGTGGTAGGATATTGGTAGTTGTGGTAGGAGGCTGATAGTTGTGCTGGATATTGGTAGTTGTGGTAGGTGTTGGTGCTGGTAGTTGTGGTAGGATATTGGTAGTTGTGGTAGGAGGCTGATAGTTGTGCTGGATATTGGTAGTTGTGGTAGGTGTTGGTGCTGGTAGTTGTGGTAGGATATTGGTAGTTGTGGTAGGAGGCTGATAGTTGTGCTGGATATTGGTAGTTGTGGTAGGTGTTGGTGCTGGTAGTTGTGGTAGGATATTGGTAGTTGTGGTAGGAGGCTGATAGTTGTGCTGGATATTGGTAGTTGTGGTAGGTGCTAGATGTTGGTAGTTGTGGTAGGATATTGACAGTTGTGGTAGGTGGTGAGTAATTGTGATATTGGCTGGGCTGATAATGTAAGTGAGTTAGTGGCACATCTGTCAATATTGAAGGGGGAGTGGTGGTGTAGTTAGTGTTTGGTGGGAATCATAGCACCGTGGCAGATTCTTAACCTTTTTTTATTGATTTTGACGTTTTTTTGTTTTATGTTCTGGCTAACAAATTAAGACTGGTCAATAAGGAAGACATTACAATCTGATTCTTAACCTTTTTATTTATATTGACGTGTTGTATTATGTTCTGGCTAACCAATTAAGACTGGTCAATAAGGAAGATAGTAAGACACATACGATAATACATTAACAAAATACGCTAAATGGAAGATAAATAAGATAATACGATAATTTAGTAAAAGGAAGATAAATAAGATAATGCAATACTATGATAAGGAAGACAGTAAATCATAAGATAATACACTAACAAAGTCAATTAAAATGAAGACATAAGATAATAAAATAACAAACTAAAATATAAAGAATATGAATAAGATAATACAATATTAAAGTTAGGAAAGGGAAGAAAAATATGATAATAATACAACAATAAAGTAAAGTAATGGGAAGATAATACAGTAATAAAGTATTAAAAGGAAGCCAAGATAATACGATTACAAAATAAAGTATAAAGCAGATAAATCAGATAATACAATAATAAAGTAAGGTAAAAGGAAGATAACATATGCAAAGGGATAGGGAGAACTATATTAAGGGGAGGTTTTTATGTTGTTCCCTAGACCTCAATCAAGCTTAAAAATACACCCTCTAGACCCTCTTTCAAGATAAATTTGTACATTTTTCGATAGAAAAATGTCCCGGCCGAAGGCCGATTCCTCTTAAATTACAAGCTCGCTATCGCTCGCTAGGAAAAAATCGACACCTAAATGGCACGAAAGGTCTTTAAATTGACAGAAATGGGGCGAAAGTTCGTAAAATCGGCAAACTAAAGGGGCAAACGTCTTAAAGTCTCAAAAGCAATAGGGCTAAACATGAGGGAGAAAGGGGTTCAGAAAAAAATCCCTCAAGTGGAAATCTCCCCTTAAAAGTGGAGAAGGTTGGTAAAATGGGGTGAAGGTTTAGTAGGTAGGAAGTTGAACTATAAAGATGGTTATCATTCCTTGGGGGAGTACATATGCAATGTTCTGCCTCACCCCTGCCTTACCTTGCCTCACTCCTGCTCACCTTACTTCACCCCTGCCTTACCTTGCTTCACCCCTGCCTTACCTTGCCTCACACCTGCCTTACCTTGTTTCACCCCTGCTTACCTTGCCTCACCCCTGCCTTACCATGTTTCACCCCTGCTTTACCTTGCCTCACCCCTGCCTTACCTTGCTTCACCCCTGCCTTACCTTGCCTCACACCTGCCTTACCTTGTTTCACCCCTGCCTTACCTCGCCTCACCCCTGCCTTACCATGCTTCACCCCTGCCTTACCTTGCCTCACACCTGCCTTACCTTGCTTCACCCCTGCCTTACCTTGCCTCACACCTGCCTTACCTTGTTTCACCCCTGCATTACCTTTCCTCACACCTGCCTTACCTTGCTTCATCCATGCCTTACCTTGCCTCACACCTGCCTTACCTTGCTTCACCCCTGCCTTACCTTGTCTCACACCTGCCTTACCTTGCCTCACCCCTGCATTACCATTCCTCACCCTGTCTTACCTTGCCTCACACCTGCCTTACCTTGCCTCACCCCTGCCTTACCTTTCCTCATCCCTGCCTTTCCTTACCTTGCCTTATCCTGTCTCACCTCTGCCTTAGTTTGCTTCACCCCTGTCTTATCATGACTCAACCCTGCCTTTACCCTACCTCACTCTTACTTACTCGGCTTATATTTAGTGAACTATAAAGAAGGTTATCATTCCTTATGCATTTTCTGCCTCATCCCTGCCTCATTTGGCCTTCCTCTGCACCAGTCCTGCCTCACTCTGCACTGTTCTACTCTACCCTACCTCACTCTGCTTACTCTACCTCTCACTTCCTTACCCTATCCTCATTCTACCCACCTCTACTCTACCCTGCCTCACTTTCCTTACCCTGCCTCTCACTTTCTTACTTTATCCTCACCCTGCCTACCTTTACTCTAACCTGCCCCACTCTACTTACCGTCTCACCCTGCCTCTCATTTCGTTACTTTATCCTCACCCTGCCTACCTTTACTCTACCCTGCCTCACTCTACTTACCCTGCCTCTCACTTCCTTACTTTATCCTCACCCTGCCTACCTTTACTCTACCCTGCCCCACTCTACTTACCGTCTCATTCAGCCTACCTTTACTCTACCCTGCCCCACTCTACTTACCGTCTCACCCTGCCTCTCACTTCCTTACTTTATCCTCACTCTACCTACCTCTACTCTACCCTGCCTCACTCTACTTACCCTGCCTCTCACTTCCTTACTTTATCCTCACCCTGCCTACCTCTACTCTACCCTGCCCCACTCTACTTACTCTGCCTCACCCTGCCTCTCCCTTCCTTACTTTATCCTCACCCTGCCTACCTCTACTCTATCCTGCCCCACTCTACTTACCCTGCCTCTCACTTCCTTACTTTATCCTCACCCTGCCTACCTTTACTCTACCCTGTCCCACTCTACTTACCGTCTCACCCTGCCTCTCATTTCGTTACTTTATCCTCACCCTGCCTACCTTTACTCTACCCTGCCTCACTCTACTTACCCTGCCTCTCACTTCCTTACTCTATCCTCACCCTGCCTACCTTTACTCTACCCTGCCCCACTCTACTTACCGTCTCACCCAGCCTCTCACTTCCTTACTTTATCCTCACCCTGCCTACCTTTACTCTACCCTGCCCCACTCTACTTACCGTCTCACCCAGCCTCTCACTTCCTTACTTTATCCTCACCCTGCCTACCTTTACTCTACCCTGCCCCACTCTACTTACCGTCTCACCCTGCCTCTCACTTCCTTACTTTATCCTCACTCTACCTACCTCTACTCTACCCTGCCCCACTCTACTTACCGTCTCACCCTGCCTCTCACTTCCTTACTTTATCCTCACCCTGCCTACCTTTACTCTACCCTGCCCCACTCTACTTACCGTCTCACCTTGCCTCTCACTTCCTTACTTTATCCTCACTCTACCTACCTCTACTCTACCCTGCCTCACTCTACTTACCCTGCCTCTCACTTCCTTACTTTATCCTCACCCTGCCTACCTTTACTCTACCCTGCCCCACTCTACTTACCCTGCCTCACCCTGCCTCTCACTTCCTTACTTTATCCTCACCCTGCCTACCTTTACTCTACCCTGCCCCACTCTACTTACCGTCTCACCCTGCCTCTCACTTCCTTACTTTATCCTCACTCTACCTACCTCTACTCTACCCTGCCTCACTCTACTTGCCCTGCCTCTCACTTCCTTACTTTATCCTCACCCTGCCTACCTCTACTCTAACCTGTCCCACTCTACTTACCCTGCCTCTCATTTCCTTACTCTATCCTCATTCCACCTACCTCTACTCTAATCTGTCCCACTCGCCTTACCCTGACTCACCGTGTTAATTGCTGGACGCCCCTATTAAACTAATTAATATCGTCTAATAGTAGCCAGAATAAAATTACAAGGACGGCACCGTTACTGAAAGGGTTAATAATCATGTTCTTCTTTATCTATTCTGCCACCTCCTCATTATTTTCTTCCCTCCTACTTCCTCCTTCTATCCCCCTCTTCACCTCCTCCCCTAACTCTCTCCTACCGTCCCCACCTTATTACACTCTTTTGCTACCTCCCCCTCCCCCTCCCCCTCCCCCCCCTTTCCCCCCCCCCTTTCCCCCCCACCCTTTTTGTCTGAACTCATTACCTCACTAACTCACCCTTTCATCCTCCCCCCCCCCCCCTCCTCCCCCCCTTACCTTATTTTCCACGTGCCTTTCATTCAAGGAAATTGACTCTCTCTCTCTCTCTCTCTCTCTCTCTCTCTCTCTCTCTCTCTCTCTCTCTCTCGCTCTGTCTTGTCGCCTATCTTTCTATCTATCTACTTTTCAATCTATTTTCAACTCTACTGTATCTATAATCCAGAGAGAGAGAGAGAGAGAGAAGAAAAGGGAAAAGAAGAACAAAAGAAAAAACAGTGAGAGAGAGAGAAGGAAAAGAAGAAGAGAGGGAGAGCGAGCAAGAGAGAGAGAGAGAGTGTGTGTGTGTGTGTGTATATGATAGAGAGAGAGAGGTCGGATGTTTGTTCTAGTATCTGCCTCATAAACCAGAATACGGTAACTAACCTCCTTTGGATCAATATATGGGCAAGGGGTAACTCAAGAAATTGAAAGAAAACGGGGGAAGGTAATTACTGATTAATGTGTACTATGACATAATACAATCGGAATTGACAAAACATATATAGAGATTCATAGATATTATTTTAAACATCGTTCTTAACACCAATAACCCATAAATTAAACTAATCACACTAAAACAAAAACTAATATTACTACTACAAATAATACTGATAATAATTATAATAAGGACAATAATAGTATTATTGAAATATGGATCTTATAAATTAATCTGAAAATGATCATTTTGTGATCGGCTGTAGAACAAACTAGTTAAAATCATGTGAATAAATAATTGCAAAACTTTAATACAAAACAACTAAGGTGAACCTCCTGTTAATTGGCAGTAGAAGTATCATACACAAAGATGAATAACCAATTATATCTACACACAAACAACCCAATTAAATATATCCGGGTTTTTTTGTAGGGCTAAGGGAATAAACCGTATATACCGTTAATCAAAAACACAAAACCGTATATACCGTTAATCAAAAACACAAAACCGTATATACCGTTAATCAAAAACACAAAACCGTATATACCGTTAATAAAAAACACAAAACCGTATATACCGTTAATCAAAAATACAAAACCGTATATACCGTTAATCAAAAACACAAAACCGTATATACCGTTAATCAAAAACACAAAACCGTATATACCGTTAATCAAAAATACAAAACCGTATATACCGTTAATCAAAAACACAAAACCGTATATACCGTTAATCAAAAACACAAAACCGTATATACCGTTAATCAAAAACACAAAACCGTATATACCGTTAATCAAAAACACAAACCGTATATACCGTTAATCAAAAACACAAAACCACAAAAATTCCCATTAAAAAAACAAAACAAAAACTAATAAAGAATAAGCAGGACTCGACCAACCTGTCTTGAAAACAGAAGCCGTATAATGAACAATGTCTGGAAGAAGGTGTTGGTTGGTTGGTTGGCAGGATGTTGTCATTGGCTTGTTTTATTGTTTGTCTTGTTTGGGGGGTTATAGGTCGCTGGGGGTGGGGGTCAAGGGCGTGTGTGTGTGTGTGTGAGGGAGAGAGAGATATGTGTGTATATTTGTTTTGATTGAGAGGTGTGTGTGTGTGAGAGAGAGTGACAGTGAGTGAGATTGAGGTGAGTGTGTTTTTCTTTTATTTTTTTTATTTTTTTTATTATTTTTTTTTTTATATGAGGATGAGGGAGACAAAAGGTAAAACTGCCTGTGACGAGTGCCTTCCCGAGATCTGTAAGCGTGACAGGGCCAAAATCAAGGAATGTTCGAGCCAAAATGTCTGGACACACGGAGTTTGAAGCAATTTAAGTCATAGGATCAGGGAAAAATGAGTTCCAGAGTTTCGCTATTGAATAGAAGAAAGATTGGGAGTATCGTTTCACTCGTGGGTGTATATAATATTATATATGTGTGTGAATGTGTGCGTGTGTTTAAGAGAGAGATGAGAAGAGGATCGTGACTTGCAGTGAGAGATAAATCAGATCAGTTTTTACCTCGCTACAATATACTTCTTGACTCGGGTGCAGTGACTCGGGAACTTCGTCGCTGAAAGCTCTCCCATGACTTGATTTTTAACCCTCTCTGTACCGGTGACTTCTGTTTTATTTGGTTCCTGCTACATATAGACGATTTTATGAAGCTTAGGAAGGCTGTATGGTAGTTAAAAGGATTACTTCAGATAGTTTGTAGCATTTTAATTGTTAGAAGACCTTCCTCATCTGAATATAATCGTCAAACAGTTGCCAGATAATATTGAAAAAAGACGTCACCGGTACAGAAAGGGTTAATGGGTAGATTAATAATAAAGGTAAAAATAATGATTAATTTATTATAATAGTAATAATAATAATAATAATAATAATAATAATAATAATCTTAACTCCTGTACAGTGGCGCTAATAAGTCATGTCCCAGCTGGCATTACGTTTGGCTCGCTCTGTGCTGTATTAGTGTCTGTCAGATGTTGAATAGGGGGGAAAAGTGTAGGAACATGTTTGTATATTGCACTCGATATGAAGAAATGAAGCTTAGATATTGATGATACAAATTATTGATCAAAACATACTTGGTGCCGAAACATCACTTATTAGCGCGACTGTACCGGTGATGTCATTTGTATTTGATTTCAGCTACATTTAGACGATTTTATGTAGCTTAGGAAGGATATATGAGGATATTGAGATAGGCTGTAGCTTCTTAATAGGTAGACATCCTTCCTAATCTGAAAATAATCGTCAAATATTTGCCAAATATTATTGAAAAAAGACGTCACCGGTACAGAATGGGTTAATGGGTAGATAAATATTGTTAATAATAATAATAATAAGTATTATTCATTATAATAATAAAAATAATAATAATAATAATAATAATAATAATAGTAATAGCAATACTACTACTACTACTACTAATAATAATAATAATAATAATAATAATGAAAATAAAAATAAACTGAACTGAGCTAAAGGAAAAAAAAAATAGAGTGTTTGACCAAGCAATATATAAACAGAAACGTATAAGGCCCCTCCTTTTATGACCTGAGCATGACCCCTGGCCTCTCTCGTCTCTGGTGTGTGTGTGTGTGTGGGTCATGTGGCCGAGTGGGGTCAATTTAAGGGGAGATGGGATTATTTATGTTATTAGTGTTTTATCTTTTAAATATTTTTTAGTTTCCTCCTTGGTTCTCCATCGTACTGTAAGAAAATAGCCCTTAGACCCCCCTTCAAGATAAATTTGTAAATTTTTCGGTACAAACATTTCCCGGCCAAAGGCCGGTTACTCTTAAAATTACAGGCTCGCTTTCGCTCGCCAGGAAAAGATCGACACCTAAATGACACAAGTCTTAATATTGACAAAGAAATGGGGTGAAAAGTCTTAAAATAGCCAAACTAATGGGCCGAACGTCTTATAATCTGAAAACTAATTGGCTAAACATGAGGGAGAAGGTGGCCCCCAAAACTGGCCAAATCCCCCCTTAATGAAAGGTCAGGGAGGTCATGAAAGAGTCTGAGGGTCAAATGTGTTGTGTTGTGTGTGTGTGATTGTGTGTGACTGTGTGTATGTGTTTGTGGCTGTGCGTTTTATTTCATGTTCACCTTGTTTGATGTGTAATACAGTGTGTGAGTTCGTGTGTGTTTTAATATATTACTGTGTTTGTGTGTTAATATCTTGGTGCTTGTATAACGTATAAAACACAGTATATTTGGTTTATGCGTGTGTTTTGAGTGTCTGTATATGCAGTATATCAATATGTATTTATATAGGAGTATGGAGGATGAAGTGCGGGAGAGGGTGCAACAGGGGAAGAGGGTTGTAGAAATGCTGAAAACAGTTAAACAGAAATAGGTGTTGAGCATGGAGGTAAAGAAGTCCATCCGACATTGACTTACGGGAGTGAAACAGGGACGTTGTTTGAGAGACACAAATCAAGGAGTGAGAGGGGTGGAAATTAGTTACTTGAGAAGTGGGTGTGGAGCTACATGGAGGGATAGACAGACGAATGAGGAAGTACGTGGTGTGGATGTGGATCTGCTGGAAAGTGTGAAAAGGAACACCTTGAGATGGTTCGGCCATGTGGAATGTATGGGAAGCGAGAGAATGCCTAAGAGAGTGAGGTGGAAAGATGGTGTTAAAGAGTATATAACGTCTGCCAATAGATAGATAGGTAGATAGATAAAATTATATTGTTCTTATTATTTAGTCTATTATGAACAATCTGGTATGAAAGGTTTAATGGCAAAATGATATAAAACCTAATAGGTAGGATTGTACCGTGGTGTAATCAGGTGTGTGAGGGGAGCGTGGAATCTTAACCCCCCCTCCCCCCCTCCCCTTGTGAATTCTCCCCCGGGGGTGAGAGAGGGCACATGGGTGGAACACTGGTCACATTACCTCTCCCCCCCCACCCCTTGACCCCCTATTACCTCTACCCCACCCCTGCCCCCCACTCCCCTCCTCCACCTTCTCACCCCCTCACCCCAAGCCCTCAACCTGCTTCCCGTCACATCTACTTACAGGGAAGGTAGTTGCTTTTTCTCACTCATGTTTACTTCCATTAGTTTTGAGGTTTTAAGATGTTTGTTTCCATTACTTTGGCGATTACAAGACCTTTCAACCCATTTGTTTGTCAATATAAAGACCTTTCGTGCCATTTAGGTGTCGATTTTTCCCTGGCGAGTGATAGCGAACCTGTAATTCTAGGAGGAATCGGCCTTTGGCCGGAATGTTTTTCTACCGAACAATGTACAAATTTATCTTGAAGGGGGGTCAAGTGGATGTTTTTTAAGCTTGATGAAGTCTAGCTAGGAAACTATTAAAAAATTAAAAAATAGAAAGAGAACAAATAATAAGCACTACCCACTTAAAGAACTGCGCCCTATGAGATCAATGTGTACATTGTTAGGTAGAAAAATGTGATAGTCCAACTCATAAACTCAACCGACCTTGGGGAAGATTCGGACCCACTCTCCTACAGGCCCTCTTCCCCTCACCGTCCTCCCTTCCCCTCACCCTCTGACTCCATCCCCAGCATTTCCCTCTTTATCCTCCCTTATTTCTAGTCTCGAAACAGGGCAATAACGTAATTTCCTCCAATCCCTCCCCCTTCCTCGGTCTTTTATTACCCACCCCCGACCCCCTCACACCTCCCCACCTTCTCACCCCCCTCACCTTCAACCCATCCCCACCCTTCCCATCACCCATTGACTCCATCCTCAGCATTCCCTCCCCACGCCTCTCCATCCTTCCCTCATTTCTAGTCTGGAAACGGGGCAATAACATCCCCCCTCCCACATACACACACACACACACACATACATCACTCTTTCCCTCCTCCTTTCTCGGTCTTTCATCCCTCTCCCCCTCACCCCCCTCTTTCCTCGGTTCTTTCATCCCCCACCCCCCTCCCTTCCCCCAACACCCATGACCCCCGCCCATCCCACCCACTCGCCCGCCAACTCTCTCATGACCTTGACCTAACTTTGTCACCTCTCTGCCCTCCGACCCCCCCCCCCCCCCCCTCTCCCCCTTTTCCACGCACATTTGTCCCACTTTTTGTGACTATTTCGCGTTTATTAGCGCAATTTTCGTCGGTATCATATGGTGTTACATTTTTGGCGTCTGGTTCGAATCCCGGACATGCTTACTTTCCTTAATTTCATTGGAGGTGTTTTGGTGTTACAGTATATTTAGCTAATTTTGGTGTTAACAGATTTTATTGCAGTACATTTTATATTATTTTGTATATATTTGGTTTTAAGCAGCTCTTTATCAGTTCCAGTCTCTCCTATATTTTGCAGAGATTATAATTATAATAATAATGTATACACCACTATTGTCCAACACCATATGCACCACAGACACTTTAGACTTGCGGGCGCCTCTGGCACCCAGGCCTGTGGAGGCAGCAAGTCCTTCAGTTCACACCAGACTCTGACAGAACCAACTAGCGTCTCGGCGCTCCTGTACTCAACCCTAGCCAATAAAGGATTGAAGAGTACTGGTGTTATATCTCCATTCATCTTTATTATATGGCGCAGTGTATATCAGTATCTGAACCTACATGGAGAACCTGCACTACCTAGCTGAGGCTGCAGCGGCTGTGGAAGCCGGCTTGCCGCCATGCGGTCCCCACCCGGCTACATCTACCTCCCAACCGGTCGAGCCTTCATTACCCGATGCCCTGTCTCCATACCCATCCATCGTCTACTTGAATGAAAGGATCGACGCCCTCCAATCGAGTATCGCCACCTTTCTACAGCATCACCAGGACCAGCAGCATCTACAACATCGCCCCGCGACAGCTCCACCACCGCCCCGCCAGGATCTCCAGCCCCACCAGCCTCTACAACATCAGCCCCAGGCCAGTAATGTTACCCACCAGGCTGACCCATCCTTTGCCTCACACCCCACCAGTGATACACTTATTCATCCCTCTACACAGACACCCACACCTCATACATCTCCCCATGTCTCAGTGCCCTACCATATGCCAGTTACCCATGTCTCAGTGCCCCACCATATGCCAGCTACCCATGTCTCAGTGCCCCACCATATGCCAGCTACCCATGTCTCAGTGCCCCACCATATGCCAGTTGCCCATGTCTCAGTGCCCCACCATGTGCCAGTTATTCCCCACATGTCTTTATTACATAATATGAACATGACTAATCCCTTTACCCACCCTCTCAAGAGCGAACATCCCACACCCTCCCCAACTGACGGCCAGGCCCACACTGGTGTCGGTAGCGACGGTCGGTATTACGGCGGCCATTATGCCCCCCCTGGCTATCGTACGGCTGGCACCAACCCTCACGGCGCAGCCCCTTCTGCGCATGACATCATCATACCACCACCACCACCTCCACCTCCACCACCACCACCACCACCACCACCACCTCAAGTCCCTTCTTACCCAGCCCAGCCACGCCCCGCCCCGCCCCGCCGGGCTGCCCCTACGCGGCCCCAGGCCGCTTTACATATGCCGGGACACGCCCTACGCAAATTCTGGGCTGATTGGGAGGTCTACAAGCGGCTCGTCCTTCTACCACCTCACGAGGCTACCATCGAGCTCTACCAGACGTGCGACCCCGCCCTTCAGAGCGCCATATTTGCTCACAATCAGGCGTTCTCCTCATTGCCAGAAATCGACCTAGCAACTCTCATCACACAACTCGTCCACCGACAACGGAACCGCGCAGCCGCTCGCCACCACTTCCGGTCTCTTCTCCAACAACCTACTGAACAGATCCGGGACTACGTCACACGTATTACGGAGGCCACTTTGGACTGTGGCTTTACCTGCCCCTGTTGCCACACTGATGTCTCTGACGAGCACATACGGGACCAAGTGACTATCGGGATTAGTGATTCGTCCCTTCAGCAAGATGTTTTAACTAAAGACCGCACCCTACCTACCTTACAAGATGTTATCAACTACTGTGTGGGGTTCGAATCTGCGGCACTCGATCAGACGGCAATGCAACCGGGGGTACATGCTGTGAAATCACCATACCAGCGTCTCAAGAGTACTTACCCACGCCCCGCCCCTATCCAGCCCCCCGCCCAACCTACTCAGCCCCCGTCGCCCGCCCCACCACCTCCCCACGTCGGCCCCACTTCATCTCCCACACGTTGCTCCGGGTGTGGCCTATCTTCACATTCACAAGCCCAACGATCTTCGAAGTGTCCTGCATGGGGCAAGACCTGCACGGCGTGTAATAAACCTAACCACTTTGCCAAGGTTTGTAAATCCACCTCTTCCCAGTGCAGTGGGTGCGGCCTATCCACACACTCTCGAGCCGAACGCCCATCCAAATGCCCTGCTTGGGGCAAGACCTGCCCGTCGTGCAACAAACTCAACCACTACTCCACAGTTTGTCACTCCACGCCCTCACCTTCATCCGCGGCTGTTATCATTGGTACTATCAAACAGGCTGTTAACAAACCACCACCCGCACGGCTCCCCTCCTTGCCCATTACAATTTCTACTGCCATGTCGCCCCACTCTCACCCCACCAGCGTCACGGCCCACCCTGACACGGGTGCCCAAGTATCTGTGGCTGGTTTGCAATTACTCCGGGCACTGGGCCTCCAACGCCACCACCTACAGCCTACACACCAACGGATCACGGCCGTGGGGGGTCACACTCTCCAGGTCCTGGGTTATGTGCCGACTACCATTACCGCCACTGACGTTGCCGGCACCCCCTACACTACTGATGATGATATTTTTATTATTCAGGCACAGTCACCGTTATTTATTAGCATTTCAGCTTGTAGGGCACTACATATCATCCCTCCCGACTTCCCCACACCTACCCCCTGCATGGCCGCCCACACAGCCCAACCACCACCCACCTTGACCAGGACCCCTCCACCACACCGGCCTACTTCCCTCCCCTTCCCACCTAACGACCTGCACCTGTCTGACCTTCGTGACTGGTTCTTGTCACAGTTTGCATCTTCAGCATTTAACACCACCAGCGGCCCACTCCCCACGATGTCTGGCCCTCCCATGCACATCCACATCAAGCCTGGCACATCTCCACGTGCCGTGCACACCCCTGCCCCTATACCACATCATTGGAAGGCCCAGGTCAAAGCAGATCTCGACAGGGATGTCGCACTGGGCATTATTGAGCCTGTCCCCATCGGTACCCCTACTACCTGGTGTTCTAGGATGGTGGTGGTCGCCAAGAAAACTGGACAACCCCGCCGTACAGTTGACCTGCAGGCACTCAACCACGCCTGCCTTCGGGAGACACATCACACCCCGAGCCCATTCAACTTGGCCCAATCCATCCCTGCAGGCACTCGTAAGACGGTCCTAGACGCCTGGAATGGATACCATGCTGTTCTACTCGACGAATCCAGCAGGGAGGCTACAACTTTTATCACAGAATTTGGGCGTTACAGGTATATCAGGGCCCCTCAAGGCTACTTGGCAGCTGGCGACGCCTATACCCGACGCTTCGACGCAATCATACAGGCTGTCCCTCGTAAGGTGAAGTGTGTCGACGACTCCCTTTTGTGGGACTCTTCAGTCGAGGAGGCATTTTGGCACACTTTTGATTACCTGGCCCTCTGTGCAACCAACGGTGTCACTTTCAACCCTGACAAGTTTACCTTCGCCGCCCCTTCAGTTGACTTTGCCGGACTCACCATCACAGACACTGGAATTAAGCCATGCACGTCCATGATTAAGGCCATCCGTGACTTTCCCACGCCCACAGACATCACGGGAGCCCGGTCGTGGTTTGGTCTCGTTGAACAGGTCGCCTGGGCCTTCAGCATCAAACCGGAAATGGCGCCCTTCCGGGAACTTGTGCAGTCCAAAACCCCCTTCCACTGGGATGAGGCACTCGACCGTACCTTTGCCACATCTAAGGACCACATCACACACCTGGTTGAGGAAGGGGTCTGCTCCTTCGAGATCGGCAGACCCACGTGCCTCGCCACAGACTGGAGCAAAACCGGCCTTGGCTTCCTCCTACTCCAACAACATTGTTCCTGCCCCACCGCATCTGCCCCCACCTGTTGCAAGGTCGGTTGGAAACTTATCTTCGCCGGCTCCCGTTTTACCACACCTGCGGAGTCCCACTACGCACCCGTCGAAGGCGAGGCTTTAGCAGTGGCTGACGCCCTTGACAGATGCAGAATGTTTGTCCTGGGCTGCCCTGACCTCGTCGTCGTCGTGGATCACAGACCTCTACTGCACATCCTTAACGACCGGTCCCTTGACAACATACCAAACCCTCGCCTGTTCAAAATTAAGGAACGTACCCTACGATACCAGTTCATCATTCAACATACGCCTGGCAAATGGCACCGCGGCCCTGACGCTGTCTCCCGCTACCCGACCAGGCCCTCCGCGGACGCCCATGATGTGCATAGTGCGGCCGCCAGTGAGCTCGATATCCACTCAGTTGCCTTGGCCTCCCTCACCATGCTCGCCGCCATACCTGACCCAGTTGTATCATGGTCTGACCTTAAATCTGCCGGCCAACAAGACAGCGAGTATACCTCCCTTCTTCAGACCATCCCCGAGGGCTTCCCGGACTCCAGAGAGGCGACCGCCCCACAACTACGACAGTTCTGGGGTGTTAGAGACCGCCTCACTTCCGTCGACGGGGTAGCCCTCATGGATCAACGACCAGTCATCCCCCATCATCTTCGGTCCAGAGTTCTCGAGGCCCTTCACTCAGCTCATCAGGGTATGACTGGCATGAAGGCCCGTGCACGTGCGAGTGTTTACTGGCCAGGTATTGACAAGGCCCTACGCAACTGCCTGGATACCTGCCACTACTGCCGCGCCCACGCCCCGTCCCAGCCGAAAGAGCCACTCATGTCATCTGACCCACCCCAATGGCCATACGACCAGGTAGCCGCCGATTTTTTTCAGCACCAGGGCAAACACTACCTGGTCTACGTCGATCGCTTCTCCAGCAATATCCACATCTTCTACCTGCCACCAGGTAAATGTGATGCTCACCACCTCATCTCGGCGTGCCGTACCCTCTTCACCCACTACGGAGCACCCCGGGGTACTGGCGAGCGATGGTGGGCCCCAGTTCACAGCCGGGGACTTCCAAGAATTCCTGGCACATTGGGGTGTGTCACAACGGGTCAGCTCTGCGTTCTACCCTCAGTCTAATGGCCGCGCCGAGCTGGCTGTTAAAGCAGCCCGCCGCATCATCGCGGACTGTACATCCCCCACTGGCTCTCTAGACAACAAAGCCGCAGCCCGCGCCCTCCTCCAATACAGGAACACACCCCTCTCGACCATTGACAAGTCACCAGCTCAACTTCTCTTCGGCAGGACCCTACGGGACCACGTCCCCTGCAATCCTGCACTTCTCCACCTCCACCCCCACTGGCTTCTCTCGGCCGAAGCTCGTGAGGCAGCCCTTTTTCACCGTAACGCTGCCCTAGCCACATACTATAATGCTTCAGCCCGGCCTTTATCACCACTCCACGTCGGTGACCGGGTCTCCGTCCAGAACCAGGGGGGCAACAACCCAACACGGTGGAACAAGACTGGCACTGTAGTGGAGGTGCATCCACACCGCCAGTATACCATCCGGGTGGATGGGTCGGGGCGAGCCACGCTCCGCAACCGCCGCTTCCTACGACAGCTTCGTCTACCGCCCTCCACTCAACCTACACCGCCCGACTCCACCATCGCCTCGTCGGACGCCAATAGGGGGGGGGAGATATAATAATAATGTATACACCACTATTGTCCAACACCATATGCACCACAGACACTTTAGACTTGCGGGCGCCTCTGGCACCCAGGCCTGTGGAGGCAGCAAGTCCTTCAGTTCACACCAGACTCTGACAGAACCAACTAGCGTCTCGGCGCTCCTGTACTCAACCCTAGCCAATAAAGGATTGAAGAGTACTGGTGTTATATCTCCATTCATCTTTATTATAGTTAGTGTCGGGATTACCACACTGTCATGCTAGGACGTCTTCACTTCCATACTGACCACTCTACTTCTTGTTACTGCTTTCAACGTTCCTACAACTCTCTTCCCCTGTTGCACCCTCTCCCGCACTTCTTCATCCATAGTCCCATCTTTACTCAACACACTGCCCAGATACTTAAAAGAGGTGACAATCTCCATAGCCTGACCGTTTAACTTCACCTCCCACTCTGTAACTTCATCCATTTCGAAGACCATAACCTTGCTCTTCCCCGCATTTACTTTCAAATTCCGTTTTTCGCACACTGTTCCAAGCTCATTTACCAGACCCTGCAACTCCCATTCATTATCACTCATCAGAACTGTATCATCCGCAAACAGCAGTACGTATAGGCAGCTTCCACTCATTTCTTCCCTTTTCAGCGATACACCAACATCCACTGCTCTTCCTAGTATTTCTTTCATGACTCCATCCATATATACAGTAAACATCGAGTGATACATGCAAACATGTTCCTACACATACAGTATATGCACCTTATTCAACATCTGACAGACATTAATACAGTACAGAGCAAGCCAAACTTAATGACAAATGAGACATGACTTAAGGGGACAGTGGTTATTGTTTGGGGGTCTATTTATTTATATATTTATATATTTTTTAGTTTCCTCCCTAGACCTACATCAAACTTTAAAAATATCCATTAGATCCCTCTTCAAGATTAATTTGTACGTTTTTCTGTAGACAAATGTCACGGCCGAAAGCCGGTTCCTTCACAATTACAGGCTCGCTATCGCTCGCCAGGAAAAAAAATCGACAAAGAAATGGGGCGAAAGGTCTTAAAACGACAAACTAATGGGGCAAACATCTTAAGTGTGGAAAGCTAATGGGGCTAAACACGAGGGAGAAGGGGGTCCAGAAAAAGCGACTACCTCCCCCTTAACCCTCTGAGAATCGATGATGCACTGCTTTTATGTTTTTTGGCTATTGATAGACGATTTTAGTCAGCTTAGGAAGGGTGTGTGGAAGTCAGAGGGTTGATGGAGATAGTCTGTACCCTTAGCACCCCCACAGATCCTTCCTAAACTGCATAAAATCGTCCAATGATAGCCAGAATAAACTGTTAAATTGCATCACAATCTTCCAAGGGCCATGGTCATGCATTCCCTTTAAGGGGAGATGGGTCGGTTTTCTGGTCCCCTTTCTCCCTCGTGTTGAGCCCCATTTGGTTTGAGATTATAAGACGTTCGGCCCATTAGTTTGGTGATTTTAACACCATTCGCCCAATTTCGTTGTCAAATTTAAGACATTTCGTCCCATTTAGGTGTCAATTTTTTCATGACTAGCGAGATCGAGCCTATAATTTTAAAAGGAACCGGCCTTCGTTCGGAATATTTTTCTACCGAAAAATGTACAAATTTACCTTGAAAGGGGATCTAGGAGGTGTTTTTCTAAGGTTGGTGGAGGTCTAGTGAGGAAACTAAACAATATATGGTCAAATTAATTAATAGACCAAAAAACCAGCCACTAGCCCCTTATATTGTCTGGTACAGTCTCAATCCCTAAAAGTAAGCCCCCTCGATGCTAACAATAAAATTAGCTAGGGTCTTTCTGAACGGCAGGTAAGCTTGGGAACGCACAAACGAACACACTCCGCTCAAATGAAACAGAAGTTCGAACAGCCATATGAACCTTCTGTGGTTGACTGCAACCACAGTATGTTTCTTATTTTCGCAGGATGTAAATTACTTTAAGTTGTATAACTGGACACAGAAATCTGCACTAGGCCTACCGACCCAAACGAGGCATATTGATAATGGTTGAGTATGGACGTTGTTTATGTCTGTGAATCAATAGATAAAATAATTACTTATATTCACTGCATTGAAGCAATTAGTGGCCAAGCTTTATTGATGACATTTAGAACAACTGGCAACCCGTGTTTTAACTTCATACTCTATTCCTCTCTATTGATGGTAATCTATACAGTCGATAATCCTGTGTGTCCTGCTAAACTACGCTCTCCCAAACCCACCTTTCCCTAATTTGAAAATATTTTAGCTTCTATTGCCCTCTGACACTAGGTAGAGATTACCATGATTCTTTAGGAAGACCTTACCTTCCTAGACCGGTAACATGCACAGCTCACTTTGTTCAGGCATACCACCATATCTCTAGGTAAAATGTATGATCTTAAGTTTTCAGCTCTAGGAATAGTAAAATTGTTCCTGACAAACTGTCACTATACATTAAGAGCTTTGTATATATGAACTAACTTGGAAATCATTAACATAATAATAATAAAACTCGACAACAACAAATGGGTTGGTAGAAGTGGAGAACCAAGCCAATTCAGATATGTAGCCGAGAGAGAGAGAGAGAGAGAGAGAGAGAGAGAGAGAGAGAGAGAGAGAGAGAGAGAGAGAGAGAGAGAGAGAGATAATGGAATGATACTATAAGGTGTTGAATAATAGCAAAAATATTGCATATGTTAATATATTATTTCACCAAATAATATTATTGCATTCCATCTTGTTACTTTAAACTTTTTTTTAATCTAGCTCATATTTAAATCCTCATGATTCAATAATCCACTATTTTTGCGATACTATTGACTTTTGAAGAGAGTTCGTGGCAGAATGAAGTAGCTCCCATGAGGAAAACAAATAAACTCTGCTTTTATCCAATTACCTTATTTACTAATTAAAAACTTCTTAATTATTTTCCAGGGTATTATATTCACCCCGTAATTACAGCATGTTGAAATGCTAGATGAAAGTAATGTACAAAGGAGTACAAAGGAGTACAAAGGAAATCAAGCAACAACAGATCTAGTGACCCTTCTAGGCTGCTTGTCCTCCAAAACACTGAGGATCAAGTGTCCAAACAGTGGTTTAGAGTGGGTAAGGGAACATTGGAAAGGGAACTACTGCCCTGGAACTAATGTCCGTGGCAGGACTAGGAAGTTAGTAGGGGACATAAGGGTTAGTAACTGAGGGGAGGATAAAATAAAGTTATTCATTTACAAACGCAGTAATGTAATGACTAATGTGACGCAATCGGCTTTATAATAACTTTGAAATAAGTATATATGTAAAGAAATCCCATTCTCGACTAATTTAACTCTTTGAAGATTTACGATGCATTTTAACCGTTTGTTCTTGTTATCACAACTCAATGTTATGCAACTTGTTGATCTGTTGGTATTACAAGGAAAATACTCATTAAATCCTTTGACTTCCATGCTACTCCTCAAACTATAAGCGGAATAAACTGTCAACAATGCGTCGTGATCCACAAGGGGATAACTTCTAAGTTATACAGCTTAACGTGTATTAATATTCCATCAATTTCCTTCAATCATTATGTTGTTTAATATGAGCTTCCGTTCATGAGCATAATATACTGTACTCTGTGCAACTCTCCAACTCAAGAGCCAACCTATATTCCCAGTCTTTTTGTCTATTCAATAGGTGAGCTCTGGAACTCTCTCCCTGAACCCATCTGTCCCTCATCCTATGAATTAAATGCCTTCAAACTCTGTGTATCCAGGCATTTGGGCTGGACCGTTCCTTGATATTGGCTCTAACACCCTTTTAACTCTGGGGAGGCACTCGTAACAGGCAGACTAGGCAGTTCTGCCTTTTGTCTCCCTCATATACAATACAAAATAAATATACTGTATATACTTCACTACATATGTTAGATTGGATAAGTGTTAATGGTATTTTTGCAACGCTGCTGTATTAGAGAAAGTAAGAGGGAAGGAGCAAAACTCAATAAGGTGATCTGGTGGAACCAACCTGCAGGAATAGTTAATAATGAATGGAGTACGACAAAACTGTGTTGAGTGCGCATACATTTATGCAATATATCACATTTCGTTTTACCTACGGTAGTCAGGTATTGCGCAGGTTTTGTATTGTAGCAAACAGTAGACATGTGTTGCATGATGAATTATGTTTATTCAGAATTTTCTGTCATATTAAAATACCACAGAAAGGCTTCCCTAATCCCTCACGGACGAAATTGCACAGACAAATAGTAATCTTTCTGATAATGAATGGACTAATCCCTTTATAACACATTGAAGCTGTTAAAATATTTGTTATTATATATTTTGGAAAGCACTTTAGCAAAGTTTTAAAATACAAAATAGAATTACCCGGAGTATAATAATCAAGCTTTTTATTTCTGAAGGAGTCGATTCGATCTTGTGACTTCGGGATGCGATATAGCCTACTGTAGCTTGGATTGAATATAGTTGGCCAATCTTCATACCTATTCATTGCATTATGACCTTAGTTAAAAAATAGTGTCTTAATTGTTAATATAAATAGTATTGCTTAAACAGTGTATTCTATTTTGAACTTGTAGGTTTCGGACGCTTTGAGGAATTTGTTTGAACTATTTCAAAATTCATGCTTTTCAAGCTAAATATAGCCGTATGAGAAATGTATTTGTGAATTTTGTTTATACACAAATAATTGTGCAATATTTCATTTGGCTGGTGACCTTTAATTAAATAACTGATAGCAATGGAAAGCAAAAACTAACGTTGATACATCAAAACCCATCAAGGGTTCATATTGCTGTTCGAGCCACCTGTGGTAAATCAGAGTGGAGTGTGTTCGTTTGTGCCACGTTTACCTGTCATCCAGAAAGACCCGGGATACCAAAATTTCTCGAGTCGAGGGGGCTTACTTTTAGGGATTGCGACTGTACCTAACTTCGGCATTCAGCCGTTCAGTATCAGGGACGTCCTTTTCATCATAATCTGGTTACCATTACCCGATTTTCTTTAGGTTATAATCTACCTCTAGGACTCCAAGGGGTACATACGTCCATATCAATAAACCCTCTGGATAACACAGGTCCGTTTCAAACTGCATACAATCGTCTAATTTTAGCCAGAATTAAAGGTAAAAAGGGGTCATCGTACTGAAAGGGTTAACCCATTCAGTACCAAGGACGTCCTTTTTTATCATATTCGGGAAACTTTTAGACGATTTTAATCAGCTTGGGAAGGACCTCTAGCAATACTAAGGCTTCAACCGGTAAACCCTTTGAACACCACAGATCCTTACTAAGCTGCATAATATCGTCTCAATATTGCTGGAATACAAAATGTCACACATCGCTGGTACTCAAAGGGTTAAGTTAAGGGGACAGGTTATTTTTGGGGGTCTATTAATTTATATATTCATTTATTTACTTTTAGTTTCCTCCCTAGAACTCCATCAAACTTTAAAACAAAACAAAATCCATTAGATCCCCTTCTAGATAAATTTGTACATTTTTCGGTAGTAAAATGTTCCGGCCAAAATGACAGGGTCGCTATCGGTCGCCAGGAAAAAAAACGAAACTTAAATGTCACGAAAAGTCTTAATACTGACAAAGAAATGGGGCGAAAGGTCTCAAAATAACCAAACTAATGAAACTAACATCTTAATATCTCAAAACTAATGGGGTTAAACATGAGGGAGAAGGGGATACAGAAAAACGACCCATCTCCCCTTAACAGCCTTCCTGTGTCCAAGAAATATGTCAGCCAGCAGTGTAGAAGTGTTTAACCCCTTCAGTACCGGCACCGTCCTTTTAACTTTATTCTGGCTACTACTAGACGATTATATTCAGTTAAAAAAGGGCCTCCACCGATTAACAGGCTTTGAACTATCTCACCAAACACTTTGTACTACCACAGATCCTTCTTAAGCTGCACAAAATCGTCTAAATATAGCTAGGGCACAATTTAAAATACGTCACTGGTACAGAAGGGGTTAAGAGGGACCTCGACAACACCCTGCAGAATTTTCAAGACACCTCCTCAGCTTTCGTTAAGTTACGTTACGTATATATATATATATATATTATATATTAAAATTAATACGAAAATTAGAATTCATTAATTTGTGATTATCTGAGACATTAACCCTTTTGGCCTTCTGAAACGCAACAGCATGCTAGTTGCCCTTGCTTGAATTTTAATCTCTTGGGTTCAGCATTGTAGGATCGTAACAAGAATTTGGCGGGGTACCAGGTTAGGTTAGTTTCACACACACACTCTTATAAACTGTCTTGATGGTGTAATGGTTAGAGTGTGTATGTTATGTATGAGGTATCCTGGGTTCAACACACTCTTATACTGTCTTGATGGTATAATGGTTAGAGTGTGTATGTTATGTATGAGGTATCCTGGGTTCAACACACTCTTATACTGTCTTGATGGTATAATGGTTAGAGTGTGTATGTTATGTATGAGGTAGAAAAACAGACTATAGGCCTGTGTTATGATTTCTTTAAGGGGATATAGTATGTTCCCTAGACCTCAATCAAGCTTAAATTTACACCCCCTAGACCCCCTTTCAAGATAAATTTGTAATTTTTTCGGTAGAAAAATTTCCCGGCCACAGGCCGGTTCCTCTTAAATTTCAGTCTCGCTATCGCTCGTCAGGGTAAAATCGACACCTAAATGACACGAAAGGTCTTAAAATTGACCTAAATGGGGCGAAAGTTCTTAAACTCGCGAAACTAATCGGGAGAACGTCTTAAAATCTCGAAAGCAATGAGGCTAAACATGAGGGAGAAGGGAGTCCAGAAAAAATCCCTCAAGCGGAAATCTCCCTTTAACCCGTTCAGTACCGGTGCCGTCATGTTAACTTATTCAGGCTCATATTAGACAATTATATACCATTTAAATAGTGCCTCCCGCAATTAACAGGCTACGAACTATCTCAATCGCTCTTAACTACCACAGATCCTTCCTAAACTACTCAACATCGTCTAAATATAGCTAGAATAAAGTACAAATGGTCGATGTTACAGTAGGGGTTAAGGGCAGGTATTTAGTTTGTTCATTACAGTACAAATGGTCGATGTTACAGTAGGGGTTAAGGGCAGGTATTTAGTTTGTTCATTACAGTACAAATGGTCGATGTTACAGTAGGGGTTAAGGGCAGGTATTTAGTTTGTTCATTACAGTACAAATGGTCGATGTTACAGTAGGGGTTAAGGGCAGGTATTTAGTTTGTTCATTACAGTACAAATGGTCGATGTTACAGTAGGGGTTAAGGGCAGGTATTTAGTTTGTTCATTACAGTACAAATGGTCGATGTTACAGTAGGGGTTAAGGGCAGGTATTTAGTTTGTTCATTACAGTACAAATGGTCGATGTTACAGTAGGGGTTAAGGGCAGGTATTTAGTTTGTTCATTACAGTACAAATGGTCGATGTTACAGTAGGGGTTAAGGGCAGGTATTTAGTTTGTTCATTACAGTACAAATGGTCGATGTTACAGTAGGGGTTAAGGGCAGGTATTTAGTTTGTTCATTACAGTACAAATGGTCGATGTTACAGTAGGGGTTAAGGGCAGGTATTTAGTTTGTTCATTACAGTACAAATGGTCGATGTTACAGTAGGGGTTAAGGGCAGGTATTTAGTTTGTTCATTACAGTACAAATGGTCGATGTTACAGTAGGGGTTAAGGGCAGGTATTTAGTTTGTTCATTACAGTACAAATGGTCGATGTTACAGTAGGGGTTAAGGGCAGGTATTTAGTTTGTTCATTACAGTACAAATGGTCGATGTTACAGTAGGGGTTAAGGGCAGGTATTTAGTTTGTTCATTACAGTACAAATGGTCGATGTTACAG
>JBAKBP010027146.1:0-30581 GCA_037953745.1 Lithodes maja
GGGGCTGCCGCCCCAACACCCCCGCTGGTTGAGTACTAATCCCTTAGTAAATGAAAAAATAAATTGGCTGTCGATTATACGAAGGTGAAAGAAAAGTCGATGAAGTCTACGGTGTTTACTCTGCAATCTTCAGCTTTGATTGATAACGGGAAAGTACCGTATTGACAACCTTGTTACGAAAATGAAATTTTAGTACCATACCAGTACTTTTATATTAGGTTATTCCGAGGGTTTAACACATTTTCATAAGATCTTTAGAGCTATCGATAACTGGTAGTACCGTATTGACAACCTTGTTACGAAAAAGACATTTTAGTACCATACCGGTACTTTTTTATTAGGTTTTGCCGAGGGTTAAAACAAATTTTATTATGATCTTTAGAGCATATAGATTCAATATTTATCTTCAAATATATCAACAAAATTTGTGGTATTAAAATAACATTGAACCAAATTCTTTAGTAATCTAGTCCTAAATAACAGCAGTTTCAGCAAATCAGCCATTCAAGTGAAGATTGAACCAGTAATGTTGACGGCAGCAGATTCTGGTAGCAGTAGGCCTATACAAGATCCTGGTAGTTCAAGAGGTTCAGAAGACAGTGAAGCTGGTATTCCTGACCCGGTATTCTATACAAATCATCACAAGAAGATGCCATATTACAATCAAGGAAACAAGAATTACAAACAAGGAAGAAATGTGCCATCACAGCAGCATACGAGGAGGCACCAGTCAGATGACAAGAGGATGGCATACAACACTCTAAGGAAAGAAAACCCAACAGATGCCTACGGAAAACCTACACGTTGCCGGATATGTGGCTCAAAGTACCATTATGCATACAAGTGTCCCGACAAAGAACAAAGGATACCAGCAGTAGGTGAAGTAGAAGAAAACAAGGTAACAAGTGAAATATGACAACTAAAGGAATGCCATCAAATTATGTTGAACAGTGATATATGTAATACATCTGATGGCAACAAAATGAAAACATTGATGTCTGAATCTTTCAACTGTGCTGTGTTAGACAGTGGTTGTACAACAACAGTATGTGGAGTTGATTGGTATAATTGTTACATTCAGTCCATTGATCATGATAAATCTTCATTAGTCAAGGAGATGAAAAGTTCCACATGGTTTAAATTTGGGGATGGTGTCAAAGTACAGTCTCTTAAAAGAGTTAAAATAAGAAGGGCATTAAGGCATAATGTACATGAGAACAAAGAGTTTGTATGTGATGGTGATTAGGTTTATTATAAGAGAGAGGACAGCAATAAATGGACAGGTCCAGGTAAAGTAATTGGTAGAGATGGTAAAGTAGTGTTGGTGAAACATGGTAACAGCTTAATACGAGTACATAATTCAAGGTTAACAAAATGTAATTACAAATTTGAAACTCCTATCCAAGTCACAGACAATAATGACAATAATGCTCACAACAAGACCCATACCAGTACCAATTGTGACATCTCAAATAATCATATGTGTGATTCTGACAGTGAGGATGAGAATAATTCAGAGATTAATAATCAAGACAAACAGACTGAGACAGACACTTCCAAAAGTTGGCATGAGAGTTCAGTATCTCCCAGTTGGTGATTCAGTATGGAGAGAGGGTGTGATTGTAAGTCGGGGCAGGAAAGTGACTGGAAAATATAAGGATTGGCTTAACATTCAGGAACATGATGAATCAAAAGCCATTGATTGGAAGAATGATGTACAAAACTGGAAAGAGATGCATGAAAGTTTTACAAATGAAAATGCTAAAGGTAATGATATATATGTTGTAGAAAGTAGACATGAAGAAAAGAGAGTAAGGGATGCTAAAATTAAAGAATTAGATAACTGGAAACAATTAAATGTGTATGATGAAGTACCCGACAAAGGTCAACCATGTATTTCTGTAAGATGGGTGTGTAGTGAGAAGCAGTTAGAAGATGGAAACATTAAAGTTGAGGCTTGGTTGGTTGCTAGAGGCTTTGAAGAGAAGAATAGTGATGTTCAAACAGACTCACCTACAGCTGGAAAAGAAACCCTCAGAATTTTCATTGCTTTGATGGCTATGAACTCATGGAAATGTCACTCAATTGATGTAAAAGCTGCCTTCCTGCAAGGAGCAGAATTTGATAGAGGAGTTTATCTTAAACCTCCTAAGGACGTGGAGAACATAGAAGGCAAACTTTGGAAACTTAGAAAGTGTGTGTATGGTTTGAATGATGCTTCTCGAGTGTGGCATTGGAATAACTTGTTGTTGTTGTTCCCTAAGCTGCCTGGCCGAACAGCCCCGAGTCCCTGAGGAAGGCCATGGCCACGATCGGGCCTTCCCACAGAGCTCTCATTGAGTATAGATTGTGTTGTTGGCGTAAGTGGTTGTGTGAAATAACTTGTTTTTGCATTTACTTACAATACTTTTCTTTTCAGCGGACTGCACCACGCTAGTCGAGCCTCTCCTCCAAGCCTCCCTGGAAGCTTACAACGCTTCCACCATTTCCGCCATCTCCGACGAGCCCCGCAGCCTAGAGATATTGTGGTCCTACGCCGAGTGTCCGGACGTGGACGAGTGTAAACTGGGACTACATAATTGTCACGAGAACGCCACATGTACAAATACTCATCCCGGCTTTAACTGTTCCTGTAATAAAGGATTTAGAGGCAACGGGAGGGATACTTGTACCAGAACGTAAGTCAATATACATCTTTGTTGTCATTAGAATTATGAGTATCCTTTCCTCTCACTTAACCATAGGCTATTCATAAGTGCAGTTGGATGTAGTACATGATTAGAGTAATGTCCACTATTCGATAAATGGATATTTATCGTAGTCATGTGCTATACTTGTAACTACCTTGTTGGTGTAATAGTTAGAGTGTTTAAAAATCTGTGTATTTACCTAATTGTATTTACCTAATTGTAGTTTACAGGAGTTGAGCTAAGCTTGTGTTGTCCCGTCTCTCAGTCTACTTTTTATCCAATTTTTTCTTGAAAATATGGATATTCCTTGCCCCTACCACCTCCTCCTCCAGCCCATTCCATTTGTCAATACATCTATAGGGGAAGCTAAACTTCCTGATATCGTTCTTGCAGGTAGGTCTTTTTACTTTGTAGCTGTGGCCTCTAGTTATTCCTGTATCCATAATTAATATATCCTCCCTATCCAGCCTCTCCAGCCCCCGGGTGCATTTGTACATCATTATCATGTCTCCCTTCTCTCTCCTCTCTTTTAGACTCGGTAGATTTAATTTGTCTAGCCTCCCTTCATATGGCAGCTCTCTGAGACTTTGAACCAATCTAGTAACTGCTCTCTGGATTCTTTCTAACTTGTGAATATGCTTCTTTAGATGCGGGGACCACACCACTGCTGCATACTCCAATCTTGGTCTAATCATACTCTTCATAATTTTCGCTACCATGGTCTCATCCAAGTAGTTCAGAGCAACTTTCATATTCCCGGCCATTGCATACATTCCGCTAAAGAGCTTGTTAATATGTTTCTCTGGCGACAAATTATCTTGTATAATCAACCCTAAATCCTTTTCTTTTTCGGCCTTGCTAATTATATTATCTCCCATCCTGTACTCCCAATTTGGTCTATTCACACTTCTTCCCATATTTAACACATGGCATTTACTTATATTAAATTTCATTTTCCACTTGGTGCTCCATTCGTATATTTTATCTAAATCCCCTTGCAGCTCCTCACAACTACTTTTATTTGTTATTTGTCTCATAATTTTTACGTCATCTGCAAACATTGACATGTAGGAGTTTATGCCTATCGGCAGGTCATTCACGTACATAAGGAACATGAGAGGTGCCAACACAGATCCCTGCGGCACACCACTCTCAACTTTCCGCCACGATGAGTGAGTTCCTCTAATGTTGGTCCTCATTTCCCTATCTGTTAAATAGCTCTCCATCCATTTCAGCAAACTCCCCCTGACACATCCTAGCGTCTCAAGCTTAGATAACAATCTCTTATGTGGTACCTTATCGAATGCTTTGGAAAGGTCTAAGTAGACGCAGTCCACCCATCCGCCTCTTTCTTGGAGTACATCTATCACCCTACTGTAATAACATAGCAAACTGGTAACACAAGATGTCCCTTCTCTGAATCCAAATTGCTTTGGGGTTATTATCTTCTTTCTCTCCAACATTTTCATCCATCTCTTCCTTATTAGCTTTTCACAAATCTTGCATACAATACTAGTAAGTGAAACTGGTCTATAGTTTAGAGGGTCCTCAGGGTTTCCATTCTTGTATATCGGAATGATATTAGCTCTTTTCCATTCAACAGGAACCTGTCCTTTATCTAAGGAAGCTTGAATTATGTCCCTCACTGGCTCCACTAATTGCTCTGCACACTCCTTTAAAACCCAGGCAGACACTTCATCCGGTCCCATAGCTTTCCTTACTTCAAGTCCTCTCATCGCAGATAACAGCTCATCTCTAGTTATTTCAATCTTACTAAGACCACTCTCCAGTACGCCCGCCTGTGGTTCGTCAAAACCTTCCTCTCTAGTAAAAACTGACCCCAATTTATTATTCATTACCTCACACATGTCCGATACATTTTCATACGTCCTAGCATCAACTCTTAATTTAGTAATTTGTTTCTTTACCTTCAACTTACTGTTTATATATTTATAAAATAATCTAGGGTCACTTTCACATTTATTTACTATGTTCTTCTCATAGTTCATTTTAACTTGCCTAATTATGTTAACATATCTATTCCTCTCCTGTTTATATTTATTCCGATTACTCTCAGTGTTCCTTCTTCTTAATCTAGCCCAAGCTGCATCACGCCTACCCAAAGCTCTTTTGCATTTCAAATTAAACCAATCTTTCTGCTTAGTAAAATTTCCAGTTTTATATCTTGGGACAAACAGATTGGTTCCTACTCTATAAATTTCGAGGAATCTACTATATTTACCTTGTACGTCCTGTTCCTTCAAAATAAGATCCCAATCTACTACCTCTAAATATCTTTTCAAGGATACATAATCAGCTTTACTATAATTTAATCTGTCATTTATGTAGCTATTGTCTAATCTATTGGCATTACTCGAGGTCAACTTCCATTTTAGTAATAGGTGATCACTTTTACCTACAGGACATAGATAGTTTATATCACTAATTTCGTGAGGATCCTTTGTAAAAATCAGATCGAGTTTAGAAGGTTCGTTATAACCCCTCATTCTAGTATTTTCCTTCACATGTTGTGCAAGTACATTTTCCGTAACCAACTCCACTAGCCGACTTCCCCAAGATCTCTGATTTGGCCCTGCATCTCCCGATTCCCAACTACAGTTGAAATCTCCTACCAAGATCAATCGATTCTTCCTTAAAAGCAATCTTCTCAACGACTGAATCATATCCTCGACCATCTCCTCAAACTCAAACTCCCTCCATGCTCTGGTCTTTGGTGGCATGTAAGCTACTGCTATGTCTAGCTTTTTTCCTTCTATATCATTGAGTTCAACTGCCATTATTTCTGCCTTGTCATTATTTAACTCCACTTGCTTTGCTGTCATAGGGTTCTTAACTAATACTGCCACTCCACCTCCCCTTTTTCCCTTTCTATCATATCTCCATATATTATATCCTTCACTAAACACTATATTGCTGTCAAAGTCCTGGTTCAGCTTTGTCTCCGTCAAACAGACTATCTGTGGTTGATCCTTTCTTAATATATCATCCAATTCTACCTTTTTACTGTTTATTCCATCTATATTAGTGTAGTAGTACAGTATATTGGAATCCTCCTCCTTGTTTCTCTTCCCTCCCTGCCTCCCATCAGGTTCACCTCCTCTTCCATCCCCTCCCTGACCTACCTCCACATTCCCTGCTAGTGTTATAACCCAGGTTCGAATCCCGGTGGATCACATGCTTGCTTTCATTAATTTCTTTGGGAGGTGTTTGGTGTTAGAGTGAAATTAATAAAAATAGATTATATGTTATTGCTTGCTTTCCTTTTGGACTACATAATTATCACAAGAACGCCACGTGTAAAAATACTCATCCCGGCTTTAACTGTTCCTGTAATAAAGGATTTAGAGGAACAGAAGGGATACTTGTACCAGAACGTACGGTAAGTAAATGTACATGTACATTACAGGTATATCCTTCCTAAGCTTCATGAAATTGTCTAAATGCAGCTGAAATCAAAGACAAAGACGTCATCGGTACAGTAGAGATTTAAACATTACTAGCAGGGGTACTACCACCACTACTACTACCATAATCACCATCATCAATCACTACTACCACAATCATCACAATACTACTACTACTACCATAATCACCGGCCTCGACCTCCCTGTGCCTCATTAAACGTCGATCTCGATTTCGGACGCTAAATTACCTCCAATTTTGGATCTGACCTCATCCGTACCCCCATTTTGGGGGGCTACGAACAACTTTCGTTCCATACACCTTTTCGATCGGAGGCCTCCTGCCCCAAACGGCAATTTTTTTATTTTTTTATTTTTCAATTTCGGCCTCGAAACTACCTCCGATCGTGGCCTCGCCCCCTCTATGACCTGACCCAGGTCAATTGACACCCACATGCAAAGTGGATGTCAGGAAGGGCCATCAATCAGTATTTGGGGGTGGACAGTGCCTTCAGTGTCTCCGAACCAAAGAAGATGATGCCAAAAATGACTGGTGGGCATTGCTAATGAC
Organism: Lithodes maja; assembly: GCA_037953745.1. Taxonomy (NCBI): domain Eukaryota; kingdom Metazoa; phylum Arthropoda; class Malacostraca; order Decapoda; family Lithodidae; genus Lithodes; species Lithodes maja. The sequence continues at coordinate 6,684 of JBAKBP010027146.1, forward strand.
GCTGAGGATAATGAGATCATTCCCAGCATCCTCAACAAGAACCCAAGAATAAAGTCCCTGGTCGACGATGGCTTAGCTATGAATTTGCTATTCACTAAGCAAAAGAGTGATGCACACACTAAGATTGCGGTAGTAAAAATGTCACCTGAAATACGCTCTTCCATTGTGGATGATGGCAATTCTGTGTATGTTGGACTTGTGAGATGTCGTGCATACGATCGCTTCTGGGTAACACAATGTTACCATTGCCAGGGCTTTGGTCATACCAGTGACAGGTGTTATCGGAAAAATGAGGATCCAAAATGCAACTTCTGTGCCGGTACTCATAACTCAAAAGACTGCACCAACAAGACTTCCCCCAAATGTATAAATTGTATGAGCTCCACATCAGTTACGGAGCCGCCAAATCATTTCGCCTCAAGTAGAAATTGTCCTTTAATGACAGCTCAGAGAAATAAAGTTATTGAGAACACCAATTTTGTAGGTTCAAAAAACTGAAAAATGCACATGGGAGCCGGTTGAAACTGGGTCTGTTGAATGTTCGTTCCTTGCGTAACAAAATGGATCATATTTGCGAGATCTTGGATGAACGTAACCTTGATGTATTATGTCTCACTGAGACCTGGTTGTTCGAGTCAGATCTGAATATTATCCAGGCGGCATTGCCTAAAACCCATTCCATAATAAATGTTCCTAGGCCTAGGGGAGATCATCCGGGTGGTGGAGTGGCAGTTGTCTACTCCACATCTCTGGTCAATATCTTGCAAATAAGCCATAACCCAGCCCCTCTTTATTATGAACTGTTGGAAGTGGAAATAAAACTCCATCAACAAATTCTAAGAATGGCAGTTGTCTATAGGCCTGGCCATCGTGGCACAGATAGGGGTTTTATGGAAGAGTTTGGGCAGTTTCTCGAGGAATTTTCTGCTAAAACCGGAAGACTTTTGATATGTGGAGATTTTAATTACTGGGTTGACAGCCCTCATCTGAAGCCATTCTCTCCTGAGTTCCTTGAGTTGACTGATCAGAACAATTTTGTAAATCATGTGTCCCACCCAACTCATATCTTAGGACACACCCTTGACTTGGTTTTCTCTCCTGTGGGTTGTGGTGGTGTTCTGGATGTTGATGTTGAGAATGCTGACCCTGATACCTCTGATCATGCTTTGATTACTTTCAGCTTTGATTTCCCTAAGCCACTCACACATGAAAAAGTAATCAGATTTAGAAATTATAAAAATGCAGACCTAAATTTGGCTAGCAGTGAAGTAAAACAGTACTTGGGAAGTATTGATACTTCCAACCTTACTTCAGATGAGCTGGTGGAGGTACTGTACATGGAAATGCACTAAAATTAGTGTTCGATCATCACTGTCCAGAAGTAGAGAAGAAAATCATAGTACGAGATGATTCGCCCTGGTATAGCACTCGAGTTAAATTTCTTAGAAGAGCGCGTAGAAGAGCTGAACGTGAATGGCGGAAAAATAAAACAGACTCTACATGGTTGCAATATCTGTCAGCCAGAAGAGCTGTGGTCCACAAAATCAAAGATGAAAAGAAAGTGTATTATCAGGGAAAAGTTGACTCGTGTGGTAACGACCAGAGGAGGTTGGCTTCAATTGTAAACAGTTTACTTGGAAAAACAAGAGTCAGCTTAAGACCTTCTGTACCTGATGCCGAGTTGGCTGCCAACTTTGTGGCATTTTTTGCTGGCAAGATAACTCGCATAAGACAGGAACTGGATGATGCTTCTGTTGGTGAAGAACTTTCAATTGTACTCCAACCCCGACACATTCCTAATAATGTCCTCTCATCCTTTCACTCAGTAGAGGTGGACATGATCTCGTCCTACATAAGAAACCTCAATAAAACATTTTGCCCGTTGGATCCCATAAACGTTTCCAAGCTACCAAGAGTCTATGATCACACAGTTGAGTTTATTTCCAAAATAATTAATAAGTGCTTCTCTGAAGGTAGCTTCCCACATTCTGAAAAGCATGCACTACTCCGACCTACTCTAAAGAAACCTGGACTTGATGTTGAGAACATGTTGAACTATCGTCCTGTCTCCAACCTGTCCTTCATATCAAAGATATTAGAGCGTGCAATACTTGACCAATTACAACCACTACTTCAGCAGAATGAAACTATCCCAATTTTTCAGTCTGCTTATCGACAGCATCATTCAACTGAAACAGCATTGATTAGAGTACATAATGATCTAGTTGAGAACATTTGCAATGGTGTGGCCTCACTATTGGTCTTGCTTGATCTCTCTGCGGCTTTTGACACAGTGGATCACGAGTTGTTATTGAGTGATCTTTATGATTGTGGTGTGCGTGACTCCGCTCTCTTGCTTCTTGGGTCGTACTTGTCAGGTAGATCCCAGAGTGTGATGGTAAATCAAGTGGTCTCGGACTCGACACCCCTGCAGTATGGTGTTCCGCAGGGATCAGTTTTAGGTCCTATCCTATTTATAATTTATATTAGCAGTTTGTCTCTTCTGCTTCGTGCACATAATGTCACCTTTCACTTTTATGCAGATGACACCCAGATTTATGTGAGAATCACAAATATAGTTGATATACGGAGTAAGATGGAATTGTTGATGTCTATCAAGAAGTGGATGAGAGCGAGAAAACTTAAACTAAATGATGGTAAAACTGATATTCTCATCATCCGAGGAAATAGAAGAGCTGATGATATAGTAGGTGCCCTCTCCATCAATGTGGGTGGATCTCAGCTGCGACCGGCCAACTCTGTTCGAAATCTGGGTGTATTTGTGAACTCCCGATTAGATTTCAAAGAGCATGTAAACCAGATAGTTAAAAGTTGTTACTTGCACATCAGAAATCTCTATTTGGTGAAGCCGTTTATAACCAGACGTTGCCTCCTGACGTTGGTTCACTCATTGGTCTTCTCTCGTGTTGATTATTGCAATGCCCTGTTGGTGGGTCTTCCAAATTATATTTTGAAGAAAGTTCAGTCTGTTCTTAACAGGGCCGCAAGACTAATTTTTGGTGTTCCACCTAGAACTCTTACTACATCTCTTCACATAGAACTGCACTGGCTGCCAGTAAGAGCAAGAATAGAATTTAAGTTGTGTTTGGTGACTTTTAAGGTTCTCAAATTTGGTGAGCCTAGGTACCTTGCGGAGCTGCTCAGGCGCCCACCGGCACACCATGGTGTAGTTGTGCGTCATGACAATGACCCTTTTCGTCTTGATGAACCATGGGCTTTCCAGCAGTCTTCTTTCTTTGAGAGGTCTTTCTCCTACATGGCTCCGAGGTTGTATAACAGGTTGCCGCTGTCCATGAGACAACTGAGTTCTGTTGAATGCTTCAAGAGACAACTTAAGACTTTTCTCTTTGAGAGAAGCTATGATCTTGAGAGAGGTGTCATGACAGATGGCTATAGAGTTTAGGCTATTTTGCCACTGCTAGTGATTGTTAAATGTGTGTTGTATATAAGCCTTCTTTTGATGCATTGATTTTTGTTCTTTTTTCTTTCTCTTTTCGAGCGCTAGTGAATTCTTCGGAAAAATTGGCGCTTATGAGAAATAAGTAACATGCTTATTATTATTATTAAAGTTTCAGCTCCCCAGGTCCAAAACTGCGGCCGCCTATTAAGAACGCACAGACAGACAAACAGACACACGAACTGATTTAACCCCTTATTAGCGGGGCCCGACTTAAGTCCGTATAGAGAACACCTGCCCAAAGAGCGGAGCCCGACTTAAGTCTGTGCAATTTTGGAGCAATATTGCCTCTGAGAGAGAGACGAGCGGTGGGCGGAGCGTAGGTCGGGCTCTGACCGTTCACCACGGGTCCCGCGGGCCTACTGACGTTTACTCAACACACATCCACCCTCTCTCCCTCACTACACAGGGTATTATGTCAAGAAATTACCGTATTTTAGGAATTTTTCCTTCGTCTTGCACGATCGTTGCAAGAGAACGCGTGGTCGTAGGAGGATGGTTCTGGTGTCATTGGAAAGCTGAATGAACGCCCTTTCAGGGATACATAATTGTATTACGCTCTGGCTCTTGTTTATGCATGAATAAAGAGCACAGAAACAAGGCCATTTAGGGTAAAACCACCCGCTTGGCGGGTAGTAGAAATTCCTTACGGGCCCGCTCGTAAGGCGTTAATAATATAGATTATATTTTGCTAAAGCGTTATTTCCACATAGTGATTTTGATAAGTTCTTTTGTCTTTATATTGTGTCGTCCCTGTTTTGGTTTGTTTAGTTTGCAAGTTTTACCTTATAATTGAATTTCTTCTTCCCCCAGATGTTACGAGGACTGCATCCATGGTTATTGTTCGGGCCAACCAGACTACCTGTGTGTGTGTACCAAGGGTTGGACCGGACCAGACTGTTATACTAACTGTGGTTGTTATAACCACTCTACCTGTCATCAAGGGGTCGGCGTGTGTGATCAATGTCAAGACTGGACCTCCGGGGAATTCTGTCACCTCTGTCAGTAAGTAGACCGTAGTTTTGTCGGACTTTGTCCAAAACTAAATACTGTATCAGGTTATGACATTTGGTGGTTATTGGTGTTAAGAACGATGTATGTGGTATCCTGCGAGGATCACATGCTTTCAATAATTTCATTTGGGGGTTATTGGTGTTAAGAAGAAAATTTATTAATTACTTTTCTCTTTACAGACCCGGGAGCTTCGGTAATGCCACAACCAGCGTGGGTTGTCGTGAGTGTGAATGTAACGGTCACTGGAACGAAGATGTTGGTCAATGTGATCAAATAACCGGTCGCTGTTTCTGTCTACACAACACCCATGGCCTTAACTGTCATAAATGTTTACCAGGTGAGTGTTTAAACTTTCTCCCTCATGTTTAGCCCCATTACTTTCGACATTTTTAGAAGTTTACCCCATTATGTTTGTCAATTTTAAAACCTTTTTCAACGGTACTGAATGAGTTAAATATATTCCAATCCTTCTCTCCACAGGTTTCTACGGCGACCCCCGAAACAACGGCCAATGCTACAGAAAATGTCACGCCCGTAGCCTCATGTTCGGGGCCACGTCGGGACACCTTGGGGCCCAGACTACGGGGCTAGAGTCTCCCGCTACCTGTATGTGGGTGCTCACTCCCTTCCTCTCTCTCTCACGACCGTATGTGCTACCGTTGGATAGTGCGGCATCATCGGTGTTTACATACGGACGTGCCAAGTTTGATACAGAACCTGGGTAAGTATTTAATTATCTATCTATCTATCTATCGCCCGACGCCGTGATCCCCGAAGGGGTTCTATTATTTCAAATTTTATTTTATTAAGCGTTATTTCCACATTGCGATTTTGATTAGTTCTTTTGAGTTTATATTATGTTGTCCCAGTTTTGGTTTGTTTATTTTGCAAGTTTTACATTATAATTCATATATAAGTTATGGTACTATTTCTCCCTCTATCTTCTATCTGTTTCTTTTCTGTCTGTTTCACCTCACTCACTCTCACTCTCTCTCTCTCTCAACCGTATGTGCTACCGTTGGATAGTGCCGCATCATCAGTGTTTTCATACGGACGTGCCAAGTTTGATACTGAAGCTGGGTGAGTATTTAATATTTTGTTTTGTTTATATTATCTTTATTTTGCCTATATTTTCACTCACTCACACTCTCTCTCTTTCATACACCTCTAGACATTACTGAAGCTTCTATTTCTAAATTGAGTGAGTATCCTACTACATCTATTTTTCCTATTATCTCTCTCTCCTATAAAACAGTAACCCCTTAAAAATTTCCATCTACTGTATCTACAGTATGTATCAAGTTCAAAACAGAAATTGGGTAAGTACCGGTACTATACTGGTATCTAAATTTTCTTTGCTCTCTCTCTCTCTCTCTTTTTCATATACAGTACACCTCAAGAGAATACTGAAACTTCTATTTTCACTTTATATAATATAGAAATTGAGCGAGTACCGGTACTACATCTAATTTTCCTATTCATTCTCTCTCTCTCTCTCTCTCTCTCTCTCCCGTATATTCAACCGTTGCAGAGTTCACTATCTTCAGTATGTATTGGGTAGAGGGAGAGATGTGGATGGTTTAATAGATAGACATAGATGGGTAGATAGATAGACAAAAAAACAAATGGGGTACCGTATGTGCCTGAGTATAGATAGATAGATAGTTCCTGATACAACTAATCATTGAGGAAATCAGTGTTGGGTGCAGCGAGAGGGTTGTTTACATTTTTAAAGTCTTATAGCTAGAATATTAATGCTTATGAGTTAGCTATTATATCATACCCGTTTTCTAAAATAATAATAATAATAAGCATGTTACTTATTTCTCATAAGCGCCAATTTTTCCGAAGAATTCACTAGCGCTCGAAAAGAGAAAGAAAAAAAAATCAATGCATCAAAAGAAGGCTTATATACAACACACATTTAACAATCACTAGCAGTGGCAAAATAGCCTAAACTCTATAGCCATCTGCCATGACACCTCTCTCAAGATCATAACTTCTCTCAAAGAGAAAAGTCTTAAGTTGTCTCTTGAAGCATTCAACAGAACTCAGTTGTCTCATGGACAGCGGCAACCTGTTATACAACCTCGGAGCCATGTAGGAGAAAGACCTCTCAAAGAAAGAAGACCGCTGGAAAGCCCATGGTTCATCAAGACGAAAAGGGTCATTGTCATGACGCACAACTACACCATGGTGTGCCGGTGGGCGCCTGAGCAGCTCCGCAAGGTACCTAGGCTCACCAAATTTGAGAACCTTAAAGGTCACCAAAGGTTCTATAGCTAATCTAGAATAAAACTCATCACAATAATACCTTACCTGATTTTGTAAGTATAGAATATCATCATTTCCTCTTTTCTCCCCAGAACGTTTCTGATCTATGGATAAACATTTACTTTCATGAGTTACCCGTTATAGCGATTTTGATAGTTGATTTAACTTTGTATTGTCTTTTTCCCAGTTTTGGTTTGTTTAGTTTGCAAGTTCTACATTTTAATACGTTACCTATCACTAAAATACCTTACCTAATCTTTTATCAAACATGGAATTAACTGCCTTGATGGTGTAATGGTTAGTGTTAAAAATCTGTATGTGGTAACCCAGGTTAGAATCCTGATGGATCACATGCTTGCGTTCATTCATTTCTTAGAAAGGTGTTTGGTGTTGTGGTGAAATTAATAAAATATAGATAATTTATAGCCACCCCTTCGGGGATCACGGCGTCAGGCAATAGATAGATAGATAGATCATTTATAGCCAACATAAAATAAAACTTATCACAAAAATATCTTAACTGATGTTGTAGCAAACATGGAATATCATCAACTTTCCTCTCCTTCCCAGAACGTTCCTCATCCAACTGACCATCGAGGAAATCAATGTGGCTTGCGGCGAGGGGGTCGTTTACATCTACGACGGTCTCCCCAGTTTCGTCTCCAACACCAGTCACGAAAGACCACGGATCGTAGCGGCATTTTGTGACACTCAAGCGACGTATCCGGTGACGGTGGAAGCAAGATCTGGATTCATGACAGTTTATTACCAGAAGGGGAGACCTCAACATGGGTTAGTGACGTCACTATTCTTTACATTACATGTTGGTGGTGCAGTCAGCCTCTGTAGTATGTATGTATATATGTATGTACTGTACTCAGGCCCATTCCACATTTTTTTTTTTTTCCCTCGGGGTGGCCGACTTGAGACAGAGCCCAAACAGGGACAACACAACACAACAGAAAACAAAAGTAGTTACAGTAATTTCTTGTTACTGCCTTTTTGTAATACAGTTAAGGCTGGTGTGGTGTAGATACAGTGCTGCAAATTCTACAGGGGGACTTTGTTGAGTCTTGCTAAGGCACTGTTAGTGATGACATGATAGGGCAATGCTGTGGCAAGACTTTATTGTACATTACTCACTAAAGTAAAAGGATTGAATCTACCCTCTCTGTGAGTTATAGAGGTTAGTGTTCAAGAGTTCTGGCCTACTTATTTGGAACAGGTTATATGGTAATGTTGGTGGTGTAATGGCTTACATGCTTATGTTCTGGGTGTGGTGTCCCGAGTTTGAATCCCGGGAGGACCATATGCTTTCCATTAGTTTATTCAAGTGCATTGAGGTTTGTAATTGATGATTAATGTTATGAACAGGGTGTTACTTAAAAATATATAATTGTATTTATTGTTACCGGTACAGATTCAACGCTAGCTATGAAGTGATCCACTGCGGGGCCCTCGGCGAAAACCACATCTGCGACGGGAACAAGCCCGTGTGTAAAGAACGATGGCGCGGTGTCGAGTGTGACCTACCTGTGTGTCCGGACAAGTGTTCGGAGGGGGAGGGTCGCGGGAAATGTCACGGGGGCGACGGACAGTGTGTGTGCGCGCCAGAATTTGTTGGCGAAGATTGTGGTATTGTACAGGAGGACTACCATGTGAGTAGGCCTATTGTAGTTTAATTGTGTTTTTATTTCTACATTATATTTTGCTAAAGCGTTGTTTCCACATAATAATTTTGATAAGTCCTTTTGTCTTTATACTGTGTCGTCCCAGTTTTTGTTGGTTTATTTTGGAAGTTTTACAATTTAATTTTTATATTGTATTGGTTTGGTGTAGCCTACTGTATTTCTGTTGTAACATTGTAAGCAAATTCATGTAACTTTTCCTATATTCTTTCTCGTATTCATTCCAATCTTATAACAAAATTGTCCCGGGTTGACACGCTGAATACAGTATACAGTATATTATACTGTATATATATATATTTTGTTTACTGTGTATTGTAAACCTTATTCTCCAACAATACCTCCTTCACTACTACTAAGAACACTACCACCATATTTCTAAACTATATCTACCATTCCACTATCATAAATACTGTTATTACAATATTTCTTCCCAAACTACTACTACTACTATTTTATAATCATTACCATACTTACACATATTTTTCTATCACTACTATTTCTTTCCAGACAATACTACTATTATTATTACTACTGTACTAACAATCAAAATATGTTACAGGTTGTGGTGACCCAACTACTAGACCCAGAGAAGATGTCCCTCACCCACTCCACGTACCTGAGCCAAGTCCTCCCTCGTCTGGGCCACTCGTTGGTTGTGGACCACCGCGGATCACTCTGGGTCTTCGCCGGTTACTCCCTCTCGCGCGGACCCCTCAATGACATCCAGCAGTTTGATACCCACAACACTACCAGCATTTGGCAGCAGGTGACGGTTAATGTGCAGTACGGGAGACACCAGCTCCCGCCGGCAAGGTACTTCCACGCAGCCGCCTACGTCCCCAATCAACGGGAGATGTACGTCTACGGGGGCCTCAACCGGACCGCGTTCTTGAGTGACTTCTGGCGGTTTAACATCGAGAAGGGAAGCTGGAACCATTTGAACAAGCACAGCGAGCTACCGGGACTTGCAGGACATACGCTGACTTATCGTAGAGACGGCTCAAACCAGTCGCTCGTCCTGATCGGTGGGGCATCGTCGCGGTACGGCTTCCTAGAGGGGGTCTGGGAGTACGATTTGATACAGTCTCACTGGAGGAAGCTTGATTCGACCGGAGCCGTGCCGGTGGGGGTCTACGGACACAGCACGGTCTACCACGAAGGGACCGGCACTTTCTACGTTTACGGTGGGTACTCCTTTAAAGTCTACAAGGTGGACCACTTCCCTGATCTATATGCCTTGGATTATGCCCGTGGGAAGTGGTCTGTTCTACCCCACGACGGAAACACCAACTCCAACCCGGCGTCCGTCCCAGCGCCCCGGACCTTCCACTCGGCCATCACCACCCCGGACTACATGGTCATACTCGGAGGGGACATCAGAGACCACCGCCTCACCGACCAAGGACTGATGGTGTATTCTTATAAGTGCAACATGTGGCTGCCCCTCAATTCCCGCTTCATCACTCTAGTCGGCCATCATATCACCCCTAGAGCTGGGACGGCCGCTGCGATCGCCGCCGACGGGATCTATCTCTTCGGTGGTTACCATGGCACATTAGATGGCTCCCTAGTCCGAGTCGACATCCCTGTAGATCTCTGTACCTTAAACGCCAACCAGACCAAGTGCCGGGATGTTAAGGGCTGTGCCAACTGTGTCGTTTATCAAGACTCCGGAACAAACGCCTCGTACTGCTACTCCAATTTCGAGGAGGAACCGGAAGTGTGTCGGAACCCCACTGGCAAGAAGAACAGCGTGGTTGGTGTGCGGTGTGACGCTAGTATGATTGAGCAGTATGACTGCTATCAACATCGGTCCTGTACGGCTTGTCTGGCTGAGTGGCCCGCGTTATCCCACACTCGTCAACCTTGCAAATGGTGCCACACCTCCTCTGAAGGCAAATGTGTTGAGAAAAACGCCGATTGCGCATCTGTTGGTCCGTGCAAAGCCCAAGTCCACGACCACAGCAGCTCCGGATGCTACGAAGTCCAGGAGGCTAATCAGTGTAACGTTGGAACCTGCGTTGCCTCGGACTGCGACAAATGCCACGGACTCCAAGCCTGCATCTGGACCCGACAGGTGTTACTCAAGTCCGAATTAGGTCATTACAACCTCGAGGAGAAACCATCGATCAATAACTGGAACTGTGTCAACACAACCATCCAACAACACCTCAGTTACCATCCCTTAGAGTCGTCACCGCCGGCCCAATGCCCCGCCCGCTGTCACACCTACACAAACTGCACATCATGTCTCAATGCCACGGGGTCGGAGGGCGGCTGGCATAAATGTTACTGGTCCCCCTCACTAGAGGAATGTCTGGCACCGAGTTACATCCCCCTGCGTTGTGTCGGCGGGACTTGTGGATTGGTACTAACTGATGGACCTGAGCAGTGCCCCCGACCGTGTGCCCATTTTACACAATGTACCCAATGTTTAGCTCAACCCAAGTGTGGCTGGTGTGCCCTAGAGACGAACATCGGTGGCTTGGGCTTGTGTACGGAAGGCCTGCTTGAAGGTCCAGAAGGGGGCGCTTGTCGGGATTTGAATTTCAACACCATATTCTCCAACCTCTCACTGACGACGCTCCACAACTTGCGGACTACTGCTCGGTTGTATCTGGACAGCGGACAGACGCCTCGGCCTAAAGTCTCCTGGCACTACACGGACTGCCCGCACGAGGACGAGTGCCGCAATGGACACCACAACTGCGACGAGGAGAGCCAACAGTGCGAGGACCTGGAGGACGGCTATCACTGTATATGCGCCCCCGGGTATAACATGACAGAAGACGGCAGCTGTATCCCAGTGTGCTCCCAAGGCTGTGTCTACGGCTCCTGTATACAACCAGACAACTGTACCTGTAACTTTGGCTATGTCGGTCACAACTGCTCCATCAAATGCCAGTGTAACGGACACTCAAACTGCGCCGGACCAGATCAACTCGACGTGTGCCTCAAGTGTCACAATAATACCATGGGGGAACAGTGTCAGAAGTGTCAGCCACAGTTTGTAGTTGACCCACACGACGTCGGGCAGTGCATCAGCTGTTTCGACTATTGCAACCGGCACGCCAATGTCTGCGTCGACGAGGATTCGCTCGCTCAAGTGAATGTCTCCGCTTATGACTCTATATCGGAGCTTCTCGTGGCTTTGAACATAACGGAGGGAGCTCGGAAGGACGCACGGTGCTTAAAATGCGTGAATCAGACCAGCGGACAGCGATGCGACACATGTCTACCCGGTTATTTCCGAGGGAGTGAGGACCCCTTCCGTCCCTGTCGCCCGTGTCAGTGCAACGGCCACGGTACCACCTGCAACGCCATCTGGGGCACCGAATGTAACTGTAGCAATAACACCGACACCCAATGCTCCGGTAGTAAGGGACGGAACAGCGGTGTGGATAAAGATGAAGATAAACATTGCTGGCAAGAACAGTGTGCTAAATGTAAAGACACGTACCTTGGTAACCCGAGCTCTGGACATCAGTGCTACCGACAGATGAATGTAGAGAAGGACTACTGCCTCGACCCACGCACCCAGAGCGATTGTACCTCGACTCCATACCCTTTAGGCTCAGCAGTTACCGTTTTCTTTGCCGTACAGCCAAAGTTCATGAATGTGGACATCCGACTGGTGCTAGACGTGACGCGCGGAGGAGCAGACGTCTACTTCAGCTCCAAGGAAGACACATTCGTCGTTACGCTGAACACCTCTACCGGCCGCCAGCAAATAGAAATCGACCAGAAATATTCCCTGGCCTCCGAACCCACCCCGGCTAAACTCACCGCACCGCTCAAACGAGGGTACATGGGCCCGGGATTACCTGGGGCATTCCTACGAGCCGAGGGGCAGAAAACTAGACCCACCAACACCTCCCAGATGGACTACCAATACCAGCTGAAGGAAGTTTGGGCAAAGGGATTGAAAACCTTCGCCACGGTGTCCAGATCCACGGATATATTGCTGGTCCATAACGTCACCAACCGACTGGTTATAACACTACCCCAGCACCACCATGACCTAAGATCAGCCAAGTTCTATGTGGCGGTGTATGGTGAGGAGCCAGACACTCACGGATCGATATTCTTCCGACAGGATCAGCCAAGGATCGACCTGTTCGTATTCTTTTCTGTGTTCTTCTCCTGCTTCTTCTTGTTCCTTGCTGTGTGTGTGGTGGTGTGGAAGATTAAGCAGGGTGTGGACTTGAGGCGAGCACGTCGTCGCCATGTGGTAGAGATGCTGCACATGGCCAAGCGTCCATTCTCCATAGCGACCCTGGTGCTGCACCCGGAGGACCCTGCTGCCATGGCCCTGGACCCCCTGGACATGGCCCCGGACCCGGCCTTGTGGTCCCCAACTCGGAGGAATAAACGTCCCGCTAAGAAGGACCGCTGCGGGGACAACTTCGACGTGGGTCCGCTAGCCGTCGAGCCAACGGACGACGGGGTAGCTGCCGTATTAACCGTCATGGTTCAGCTACCGGGCGGGGGTATAGGTACCCCCATGGCACCCCCTCAACATGCCCCCACCCACCGGCTAGCCCTGGGGTCGTCGCTGTGTTTAATGTCTCGTATATTCCCCCCAGCATCTCGACCGTTCCACCTTCGGAGGCGGACGTCCCACATGGCCACCTGAGACACAGTGTTACCGCCTGCCCTGGTATATATTTCTCCACCTCTTTAATTTCATATTATCAATTCCATATTCTAATATAAACATATACTGTATTGAAATGACAAAAGATTTATTCTGTATTGAGATGATAATATATCTATTCTGTATTGAGATGACAAAATATCTATTCTGTATTGTGATGACAAAAGATTTATTCTGTATTTAGATAACAAAATATTTATTCTACTTACTTGACTATCCTATATGGCCAGAAAACACTATTTGAGTGTTTGCTATGGTTCATAAAAATTAACTCTGAAAAGAATACAAACACCAAATGAGGAGGAGCACTTTATTGACAAAGTTTTGCATTTAGCTCATTTCTCCAAGGCAGTTCTGTATGGTAATCCCCCGCTGTCTATTCTACTTAACCTATCACACACACTCTCTAAACCAGGGAAGGTTAAGGCTCCGTACTCCCACACAAACCCCATCATTGTCGCTGGTATTTAATAGGGTATGATTCGTTTTAAGGGAGCCCCTTCTCCCTTATGTTTAGCATGTTAGTTTTGAGATATTAAGATGTCCGTTCCATTTCTTTGTCAATATTCAGACCTTTCATGCCATTTAGGTGTCAATAATTGTTTTCATGGCGAGCGATAGCAAGCCTGTAATTTTAAGAGTAATTTTTCTACCGAAAAATTTACAAATTTATCTTACAAGGAGGTCTAGCGAGGAAACTTGATAATAAAATAATAATTAAATACCGGTACATAGACTAAAAAACCAGCACTACCCCCTTAATATAGTTTTGTCATATTCCTAGCTGGTCAGTTTGATACAAAGATGGAGTTTGTTTGAGAATACGGACCAAGGTATAATGAACTAAAACAATGACTGATAATGTCTAATACTATATGCCATGGATAGAGCATCACATGGTAGCAATTAATGTATATAATGAAACTTATATTGTTGTATTTTTATGTATTTATTTAGGGGAACTACAATAGCCTACTTAATCAACTGTTTATATTTCTAATTATTACTATTATTGGTAAGACTACAGGACTCCCTCAATAAATGATTGGTTTATGTTCCTGAAAACCCAATTTTAAATAGAAAAATTGTATAGCGAAGCCTAAAATTAATGGGGATGCGTTCTGGGACCAGCCAAAACCCAAATACCTAAAAACCAACAATAATATCCTAAACCAGGGCATTGGATAGTGAGGGAGACCTGTAATTGGTTGTTGGAAGGAACATAATAATTGATGTTGCTTCAGGGGTAATTTATCGAGAGGACTTCCCTAGTGGTTAAGGCCCCATTAATTGCTCTTTCCATTCACATATGCATAGCCTACGTGAGTTGCAGTTGGGATGTGTGTACATGCTTAGATTGATATGCAGGATTCGAAGTTGCATAATAAATCGTAGGCAGTGTCCACCATTCTTTAACTGTCTTCGTGGTGCGATGCATAAGGTGTTGATTTTCGGTGTGAGCATCCTGGATTCGAATCCACGGACTGCCACATGTGTTTGTAAATTTCATTAATCGATTTTAGGAGTATAGTTGGTTGTTGGAAGGAACATAATATATTGTAGTGATAATAACTCAATAGCCTAATTGTCCAACTATTATTATTATTATTGTTATTATTTATTGGTAGGACTATGTCATATGCAGCTTAACCCCTTCTATACCGGTGACGTATTTTCTATTTGATTTAAGCTACATTCAGACAATTTTATGAAGCTTACGAAAGATATGTGGTAGAAAACAGTATTAATTGACATAGTTTTTAGCCTCTTCATTGATAAACGTCCTTCCTATGCTGAATAAAATTGTCTAAATTATTTTAGTAAGCGTTGTTTCCACATAGCGATTTTAATTTGACTTTATATTATCTTTGTCCCAGTTTTGGTTTGTTTAGTTTGCAAGTTTTACATTATAAAATGTAGCTGAACTAATATAAAAATACGTCGTCGGTATAGAAGGGGTTAATAATACCCTCTGACAATCAAAAGGCAATATATACGATCTCCAATATTACACAATTAGGTTGCTATTAATATTATTACCGAAAAAGAATGGGTAACGTCTTTTATATATAATATATATGATAATAATAATAAAAAATAGACCATAGCCTTTCAACATGTAGGCCTATATACAAGGAGTTATAATTCATTATTATTATTATTTGCTAGCACATTATCTCTATAAACCAAACTTCTGAGTTCTGTGGCCATTTACAAAAGTTCTACTGTTGTAATTTTTTCTGTGATATTATTGTGTAATCTCAGTCGTTGGTGTATGTACAGGCGGGCTCTAAAGTTTGTGATCGCTAGTTTGGGAGGTAAAGGTCAAAACTGAGAATGGTGTTATTATAATATAAAATTTGCAAAATAAACAAACCAAAATTTGGACGAACACAGTAAAAAGACAAAAAGAACTTGTCAAAATCGCTATGTGGAAACCAAGCTTTAGCAAAACGTAAATTTAAACATGAGGGAGAAGGGGGTCCAGAATTAATTAATTAAAAGTTTGTTTAACCAGACCACTGAGTCTAGAACAAGACTCTCACAGGGCTGGCCCGAAGGATTAAATCACATTGCGGTTAAAAGGTTAAAATGGCGGAGATGCCGGATTAAGGGAAATAAGGAAAAAGTCGGAGAGTCAGATAAAATGTCAGCAAGGGATTTATTACCAAAGTAAGCAGTACGGTAACGGGAATAAGCAGGACAGTTACTAAAGACATGATGAATAGTGAGGGGTAGTACGACAAGTGGTGCACTAAAGACATTATGAATAGTGAGGGGGAGTACGACAAGTGGTGCACTAAAGACATTATGAATAGTGAGGGGGAGTATGACAAGTGGTGCACTAAAGACATGATGAATAGTGAGGGGGAGGGAGATAGTCCAAGGGAGGGGGCCCAGAAAATCCAAATACCTCCGCTTAAATGACTGCTGCTAAACATGAGAGAAAGGGGGTCCAGAATATCCAAATACCTTCCCTTAATTACTTGTAATAATTTTGTAGATTATGCAAACAATGAATTAGTGATAAATCCTAAACTAGTGGTGATGAACTTTAGAATTGGCCTGTACTGACTCCCCTATTGCATCTTGTGCCAAATATCAATAATCAACTCTAACAAGGAAACTCAATGAACATAGGAATACAGTTAGATTTATGCATTTATAGTATTTAGGGTGATAATTATAATGTAAAACTTTCAAAATAAACACACCAAAACTGGGACGACACACTATTTAGAGGTAAAGTACTTTATATACAGCTCACCAGACTTAGCAAGATTGACTTATATTAGTGCATTTATACATACATACATATTTACATACATACATACATACATACATATTTACATACAAGTTTAAAGACCGCTTCGTTGATAGAGAGTGTTGTTAGGTTAGTCTCACTTGCAAAACAAACAAACCAAAACATGAACAATATATAGACAAAAGAACCCATCAAAATCACTGTGTGGAAACAATGCATTAAAGATTTAGCAAAACAATAGTTTGAAATAAAAACATATAATTTTAATGGTATTAGATATTTGATTACAGTACTGTTTTAGTAAATTTAAAAGCATAAATATAGATAAATGAAACTGAATATAATCAAATTGCTTATACATTTACTAAAGGAGTTAGCTTTGCCAAGACTAAAGATTAAATTTTGTTATGTCTAGTTTTTAAGTCCTTGATGGTGTTGATTAAACGATTGGTACAAGTTGCAGTAAGACATATTTAGTGATTTTATAAGGGAGTATTGTACTGTGTTGTGCTTTGTTTCCAAGTTATGGAGTACATTTGACCAGTTTGAACACCAGTTTTCTAGAAATAATGATTAATTGATCTATTTAGGGGTGACTGATCCCTTACAGACCTACCAACAACTACTTACAAATAATTTCTTAGCATATCATCCTAAAATGTCACATTCTCAGTGGTATTTTTTGGTTCATTTTATGACCTGTAGAAGACAGAGGGCTACTCTCGGGCCGGATGATATGCAGGAGTGAAGGAGAAAAGATTTTTAGAAATACACTGTACTATATAGCATACCTGTCCCTTCCATTCTGAGCCATAAATATACATACCGGTACATACATACATTCAAAGACCCGAATGCTCCACACGAAATGCAGTTCCAGACAGCGCTCCAGGCAGCCCTGATCAGAGCTGCCTCACTTGTCAGGATTATTAATTCAAGATCAGACAGTAAGGTCGGATACCACGTCTTTTTTGGTCTGCATTTTGAGTCGCATACGAGTTGCATATGGTGCATATTGAGTCGCAGTACAGTCGTTAGAATCACCCGGAAAAAAGCACATCACAGTCAGATATCCTCTCTCTACAGTTTTTTTTTTTTTTACGATACTTATTGTTAAGACTTACAGTATTCGGTAGTGAGAATTGTCCAAACCACAGTGGGGGGGGGATTCATTAATTCTTAGCATTTGTTTGGTGCATTTATGATTAGTTTACGAGGCTGACCGGATGCTATTTATATCGTCAAACAAAAATGAAGTGAAAATTATGTATATTAGTAATTGGAAAACTGTATTGAGACTCGTAAAATGAATTAATTAAACAGAAAATTAAACATATACTGTATATGTAACGAAAGTGCTGTGTATTCATAACTGGAATAATGTATGGAGACTCTTACAGTAACTTGAAATATGTATAAAGTGAAATATTGAACGTACTGTATATAAAAATCGGAGGAGTTTATTGAAAGTACAGTATATTTATAAGTGAAAATTGTATAAAGGCTAATACATGTACAGTAACTTGAAAATATATAAACTGAAATATTGGACTTACTTTGTGTAAGTAACTAAAGTGTTGTGTATTATAAGAGAAAACTGTATAATGGTTCGTAATTTGAAATATAAGACGGAAGTGCTGTATATTAATTAATAAGTCAAGAACTATTATGGTCCGTAAGTTGCAATACTGTAGTTATGTTAAAGGTTTTAATAAATTACTGTACAGTCGGCCAAATAAGTGATGTCTCGGCACCAAGTATATTTTGATAAATAATTGGTATCAGCAACATCTAAAACTTGATTTATTAGTTTCGAGTGAGATATACAAACATGTTCCTACACTTCCCCACCCTATTCAACATCCGACAAACATTAATATAGCACAGAGCGAACCAAACGTAATGACAGCTGAGACATGACTTATTAGCACCACCGTACCTCAACTTAAAATTCAAGATTAAAAAAAATTAACCACATTTGCCAAAGTAATGCACAAACGAAACAGCCACACAAATTATTGAAACATGGAGTACAATATGTGAATAGAAATTCAACTACTGTACTGTACATTTTGCTGCAATATTACTTGAAACAAATAGTCTCAGTTGAAGTGCACAATATATGAAACAGAAGCTCAAGCTCATTTTTTCACATAACGTTGAAAAATAATGTGAAATGGAATCTCAAAATTAGTTCGCCCAAAAACTGTATATATAATATACAGTAGTCATAATTGAAATGCACAAAATGTGAAATAATGTAAGTTTGATTCCCGAAGGGAAGTAGAGAAAACCTAATATTTAGTAGGGGCCCCTCCATCATTGACGATGTTGCCTATTAATATAATAGTCTCCATTCAACACCCACGTCAGTCGTTTCAATGAACCGCCCGCGAGGAAGAAAGAGATTAATCTTCATTAGTGCAACGCTACTTATCTTATGGAATCGTCATGTTGATCGGGTATCCACTACGAAAAAAATTCGTAAAAAATAAGAACTAAAAAAAGGTTAAAGGTTAAGGTTTAACACTGTTATTCACAAGCTTCCCACATTCGGTGGATTTTCTTGCGTTGTGGCCTCTTGCCAAGCGCAACGATTCGTCCTTCAATGATATACCAAGATAAACTCAAAATATCAGTGAATGGGAAGGGGATGGCTGGGAGGGACATAGTCGTCAATGATTCCGGGGCCCCTACTAAATATTAGGTTTTCTCTACTTCCCTTCGGGAATCAAACCTATAATTTAATAGTGGCCCCTCCATCATTGACGATGTTGCCTGAATTTCAAGACTGGAGGGGGACATTCGTAAATATCAAACCCTAAATAACCATATGGTTAAACCAAGAAACCTTATAACAGGAACAAGAAATAGTAATTGTTTTGTTGTTGTGCCTACAACAGTATAAAATAGAAAAGTGTGTGCAGTGCGTTGCTTCAAAGAAACCTGCTCCAACAACAGAGTCCTCGTCCAGGAGGTATTTGTTGTACCGTGTGACACAGAGTTAAATGCAAAAACCCCTTGTCACCTCGACCTGT
Organism: Lithodes maja; assembly: GCA_037953745.1. Lineage (NCBI taxonomy): Eukaryota > Metazoa > Arthropoda > Malacostraca > Decapoda > Lithodidae > Lithodes > Lithodes maja. The sequence goes on from JBAKBP010027146.1 coordinate 26,101, forward strand.
AACCTGTGCTGAGCTCAGCTTGGTCCTTAGGTCCATTTATTGAGTTACTTCGACCAATACTAAACTTAGTGAATCTAGTGTAAACTAGACTAGAACATGTGTTGAGTAATGTCGACCAATACCAACCTTGCGTAATCTTAGTGCAACTAGCATAGAATCGTGCAATTTGCATAAATAGCAATTCTGAACATCTCAAGTTAACTCGACCAAAACCCAGTTTTCCGTAATCTAGTGCCACTAGCAAAGAAAACGGAACGTAACATATACAGTACAGTATAATGAACAGTAGTGTAACACAATCTTTTATTATTCGTAAACTATATGAGCTTTAATTAAGTTTTGCAAACTTAAAATGAATACAAGAGGTTTAATAATTTAAACAAATTTTCTTAGCTCGTGCATAACTAATTGGGCTTGGCCCGGCGTAAATAACGCCTAGCTTGCCCTGCATTAACTTGTAATCCTGTGGAAGGGGGTTCATCTCTTGTACTGGCATCTGCATATTCCCCCCCCCCCCCCCCCCCCTTACCTTAACCCTTGTCTAGCGGGGAGTTTTGGGCTCATTTGGGCATATTCAGGCCCTCTTGCATGATAAATCAAGCATCTGCATGAAAAAAAAAAAAATATTTAGCAAAAAACTAGGCACTAAAAACTTCAAAATGAGACCAGAACGAGCTACGTAGCTCTCGTGGTGCTCTTGCAGTGATGCCACGAACATGGGAGTTTAGCATATATCGGTATATTTTTCCCAGCTATGCTCACTACTGGCTACACTGCCGGCCTCTCGAGAACACAGGGAACATGAGTTAATGGGCGGCGGTAAGCCCTGGGAGTCAGCTGTCTGGCCCGCTGTGCTCCCGGCCATTTGCACTCTATTTTAACCCTTTAAAAGCCTTAATAATGCTCCTAACTTGCTGCAAATTGGTGCACAAGCGCCGCCAATAAGGGGTTAAGCCCCTATTGGGCATCTACATCACCGTACTAACGGCTGGAATTACAAGTAAACAAGAAAAGGAGCGTGCCCATGTGCAGACTATAAGAAAAAAAGGGCTGGGCCGTAAATGAACTAGTTTGTAAAGGGAACAAACACCTGTAAAGAAAAAAGTCTGCACCGAGGGCGCCTCCTGTGACTACCACGTCCTTTGCCACTTGGTGTGGAGCGAGGACACGTAGGATCCAGGAAAAAACTTAAGAGAGCTAGAACAACAACTGGCCATGTCAGTTAGTCCGCCGGGGGATGTCACAAATTGTCTAGTCTAAGAGGATCGAACAAGATACCTGGAGGGACATTAGCCGTAGGACCTGAATGGCCCCGACTCCGGCTTCCCCTGGCGGTAAACGTACCTCAGTCTGAACTTTTTCGCCTCATACCACTCAAAAAATCGTTCACGATTACAAAGAGGTCAGAGAAAAGCTCCGGTTCAGCGTAGCTGGCCATATATTACGGAGGGACAGGCATTTTTAGTTTAAGCCGGAGGGAAAACAAAGAGCCTGGGATTGAAAAGGGGAAAAATGGTAACTTTTGAAGAGAGCTGATATGTGTGGAAGGCTAAGGATGAGACTGACAGAGATATCTCTGGTGTGTAAGGACTGCGAACAGGGTTCAGTTATTGCTAGGTTTTACTGAAAGTATAAGCCTAAGTAATCTAAACAACGCACGCTTTTGCCAGATCACTAAAAGCCGCTCTACTGGCCGTGTGTAAGGAGAACGCGGCTGTAATTTCATATGGAACAGAATAAGGGCGAGAGAGCCCAAGCGGTATTCATCTTATCTCACTTAAGAAGAAAAGTGGGGGGAAAGTAAATAACCGAGTTGGCCTTAAGAGGTTATCGTAAAAATGGGGACCTGCCGCTAAGCTGTCCCTGACCCCGGTAAAACGTCTTGGTACGTGCGCACAGCTCAAATAATCATATGGAAAGAGGAAGAAGTCCTCTCTAATATTATAGATGGGAATAAGATCCTGCCGGGGCGAACTGCTAGCCCCCTGCGGCGGGACGCTTCCCCCAAAAAGGGACCCCCCCAACAAGGCCTGCTGAGGGCTGAAACATTGCGTAATCATGAAGTGAGCTTAGCGAGAGTGAATACTGATTCGCGTTGTACCGTACATAACGTAAAGAGGGGGACATCCTGGGGAATTGACAAGTGTAACTGTAGAAAAAATAAATGAGGATACCGTCCTCCAACCTACAGTATTTAGATGTACTAACTAGTAGGACATCCTCCCGGTAGCCGCTTGCCGGCGGACGGTTATCTCTTTTTTAAGAGACAATGAACGGAGGAAGGAAAAACACAGATAAAACAAAAAGGTCCATGTGCCTAAAGGCATCCTCCATTCATAAAATGTTTGTAACAACTGGATTTAAACATTTGTAGATTGTAAGTTTGGGGAAAGCAATTCGAGGGAAGTGAATTCCAAAGAGTAGTAGCTCTGGGGATAAATGAATTCTGATAAGCAGAAGTTCTGCATTGTGGAGGAGAAAGTGTAAATTCATGGGCGCTCTCAGCTGCCCTAGTTCTACGGGGAAAGATGTGGAGAGGCGGCACAATTGAAGCAAGTTCCTCGGAACAATTGCTGTGAAAATATCTGTAGAATAATGCAAGGGATGCAACGTTTCTTCGTATGGATAATGTAGGAAGGTCCTGTGTGATTGCAGGGTTATTGATTAATCTAATAGCTTTATTTTGAATTTTGTCCAACTGCCTCGATGCAACCACTCCACTTCCACCCCACAGAGGTGAACAGTAATCCATCTGAGAACGCACATGACTTTTATATATCACGGCCAACTGCTCGTCAGTGAAGAATTCTCGAACTCTGTACAGGAGTCCCAGTTTTTTAGAGGCATTCTTAGCAATGCTTCTAACATAATGTGTCCAGCTCAAGTTAGTAGTTAATGTTACACCGAGAATGTCAATACTAGGGGAAGTGGGAATATTTACATCATTAAAAAATATATGGGAGTCAGTGAGATTCTGTCGGTTAGAAAATTGAATGTACTTGGTTTTCTGTGCATTAAAGGAAACTAATTCTTTTGTCCCCATCCATTAATTCTAGAAAGGTCCTGGTTCAGAGAAATTGCAGTGTTTATTTTTGAATTTATAAGATCGGGTTGGGTGACAGAATTGGTAAATGTGAAGGAACTGTGGAGTGTTGAGTCATCTGCGTAGGAATGTATTGGATTATGAGTGGTAGATATGAGATCATTGATATGAATGAGGAACAGAATTGGGGCCAAAACTGATCCCTGGGGAACACCAGCATTTATTGAGTGAAATTGAGAATAAAGGCCATCTACCATTACACGTATTTTTCTGTTATGAAGATAAGAAGAAATTAGTGGAACTAATGATGCAAGGCCGTAGTGTGACATCTTCGACAATAAGGATTGATGCCAGACTATCAAATGCCTTTGATATATCCAGTGCTATTGTATGTGTTTCACCATGTTGGTCTGTAGCTTGGTTGATTTGATGCGTAAGAAGGCAAAGCATGTCTGCAGTTGATCGACATCGTCTAAAACCATATTGCCTATCACTGATTAATTTATTATTCTCAAGATGCTTAATTATGTGATTATTTAATATAATTTTAAAGACTTTACCAAGAGTGGAAGTTATAGCTATTGGTCTGTAGTTTGATGGATCTGAAGAGGCACCTTTTTTAGGAACTGGATGGATGTTTGCTTCTTTCCAGGGTACTGGGAAGCATGAGGTATGAGTACACAGACGGAAATTTTTTGCCAATACAGGAGTGAGCACCAAGGAGCAATTCTTAAGTACTATTGGAGGAATTTCATCTGGACCAGGAGTCTTATCTACTGAGAGATTCTGCAAAATAGTTTTGACATGTCTGGTGTGGATCTTAAGTGAGGGAATTTCAGGCGAATTAAAATTAAGTACAGGGACATCTTGATTTATTTCATCTAAGGTTGAGTTGGTGGAGAAAATATCCGCAAGAAGGTTAGCTTTACCTCGTGGGTCACTTACAAGATTGCCAGTCAGAGATTTTAATGGTGGAATGGATGAAGCAGTAGTGAAGTTGGATTTAAATGAGTTAAGAGTAGACCAAAATATTTTGTTATCATTTGGATTATTTAGAAGTTTATTTGCCTGCTTGTGGAGAAAGTTTGATTTAGTTAGGTTTAATACAGTTTTGGCATGATTTCTGATGTTTCTAAAGTAATTAAAGGCTTCATGTGTTTTTGATCTTGTGTATGCATTGTAGGCTATTGCTTTTTGTTCAGTTACTCTAGCACAATTATGGTCAAACCATTTAGGTGAATTAGATCTTTTACTGTACTTTTGATGAGGAATAAAAGTTTGGCTTATCTGGCCTATAACCCAAGTAAGTGAGAGAGGGCCGGCCCTTCCTGGTGTGTCTGTCTGTTGCAGGGTTAACGGCATACGTCCACCAGACCTGGGCCGGGGATCGTGTGTCCTGTGTAATTACTAGGCATCACATCCCTTACGCAGAGGGTTG